>VXBU01018425.1:25651-37854 GCA_013400315.1 Bombycilla garrulus | reverse complement strand
GCCGCTCTGACGCCAGCGGCCGAGCTACTCCCGGGCTAGGTCGAGCGCGAGGGGGTCGTTGGCGCTCATACCCGTTGGAACCGGTTGGGGTGAGGAGAGCGAGGGGGCGGGGCTGGGCGGAGCGCCCTGGGCGGTGATTGGGGGAGAGGGACTGTTTAAAAAACCGCGGGGGCCGCCGCCATTGGCCGGCGGGGGCTGCGGCCGATCTGATTGGTCGGAGCGCGGGGAGGCCGCAGCGTGGTTTAAAAATACAAAGGGAGCGCTGCGGGTCCCTCAGCCCTGCCCGCCCCGGCTCGGGCCGGCCGAGGCAGCAGCGCCGCCCTCTCCCTCTGTCCTTCCCGGGGCGGGGGTCTGCCGGGCCGCAGCCGCTGGTTGTAAAACCCGGGCTGAAAGCTGGGTTTCGGCGCCTAAGCGAGCCCCGTGCCTGGAGGCCCCCGAGCCGGCCCGGCCCGCCGCGGGATAAGGGCTGCGGTGGTGCCCGCCCCCGGCTGCAGTCCGGGGTCCCCGCGGAAAGAGTCTGGGTTGTAGCGATGTCTGGGCAGAGAGAGCTCCTGCTCCTCTCTCGCAGGCTGGAGGGGTTTGGAAGAGCCTGGGGCTGCGGGTGAGAGGTGCGTGCCCCGCTCAGGCCGGGCAGAGGCACCGGCGCTCGGGAGGGACGGTGTCGGCTCTCCGAGCTTGGTGCTCTCCGTGAAGTGCAAGCTGCAGCACTGGAAAGCCTGATACCCAGTCTCGGCCGAACTGAGGTTTTAATGCAAACCACACCTGTGGTTTGCATTAATGGTTTCAAGTGTATCGCAAGCCAGCGAATCTGGTCCTTTGGGCTTGTGGAGAAAACTGAAGTTTCTATACAGTCACTTATACTGCGATGTCACCCCAGGCAACCTGATAGAGGTTTTGCTGACGTTGATTTTCTTCTATCTGATTATTTTCATCCAATTCTGTACTTTGGGTAAATATTCTTAGTAATCTAAGCAGTTTATAACACTCTTGTTTTTTCAGGTGTAGTTTATAGCCCTGGCGAAAAGCAGGTTATGACTTTGTTTACTGAAGATGTGATGGCTTCAGTAGAGCTTTAATCATGTTAACCTTCCTCAATGGTAAGAAAAAACAAATGCCTAAGCTATGTGAGAGTGTTCAATGTCTTAATCTCGGGTTTCCCCTATTCAGAGCTGCTCAATACAAGAAGAATTTATCAGGTACAGTTCTTCAAGCCTTTCTTCTTTCCCTTCTGACAAGTTCCTGGGACAGTTCACTGATCTGGTAGTAAATGCCTCCTTTATCCCTGTTTCATTTTAAGCTTTGTGTGTTTGCCTAAACTGCAGTCCTAAAAGCCAAAATCCACTACAGAAGAGGGTAATTGGGAGGTAAAGTGAAAGAGCAGCCCACAGATATGCATTCCCTCTGCAGATGTCAAAGCCTTCACAAGCCAGCTATTCAAAATCTTGTATCAGTTCACTTATATGGCTATTACTTTTGATAGTGTTTAGCATACAAATAAAGCTTAGCCTTCCTTACCTTCTAAAATAAACATTTACATGGGGAATGTTTCATGTTCTGGTTTGGGCTTGTTATTACTGTATTCCACTGCTTCTCTGTGGCAAATTAATGTTCTCAGTTCTATGGTACTGAGTTCTACGTAGGTCTATCTATCCACTTTGCAGAGAGTTTTGTCATGGGGCTTTAAAAATGACTTTACTTCACATTTTACATGGAAAGTGCTATTTTGTTTGATGAGTTAAGCTGCCACATGGGTCACTCATTTACTTGGTGGTAAACCACCTCTGTATGACAGCTTCTTGTGAAGTGTTTTCTAGTTAATAAAGCAATTTTGTAAAAGATGGTAGAATTTTACAAAACTGGTGTGTACTGAGTGAATCGTAGTACAACCATTGGTATCTGTAGTGTAAAAGCATTCCTTGTTTGCCAGACTGACCTAGACACTCTCTGTCAGTTATTGGAGGGGAGGGGGAGGAAAAAAAAAAGCTTTAGGTAAGTTTTATTAATATTGTCACTCTTTTAACAGTAATATAGCACGTTCCTAGAAAAAAAAATACTTTGGAACAGTCTTTGGAAATTTTGTGATGTAGTTGCAGTAAGGCTTCCTCTGTTGTATCTGTTTTTATGTTTGCTCTAACAATATGAAGACAATTATTGTGGAAAAGCAGGTGGGGTGAGAAAGTGTAGTTATTGCTATGGGAAAAAATGAGATCTGCCTTTCAAATGATTTAATCAAATTGCTTGAAGAAAGAAATTAGGATCTTTAAATTTTTCTTACCTGCAAAAGAAAGCTTTTGTACACTTCACTAGATTCACAGAGTGTTACATCATGCTGTCTCATACAACACAGGGCATAAAGAAACCAAAGAGATGTACTCCTTAACATCTGTCTGCCCTTCAACAAGGAAGGCAGTATTGAGAATTTTCCATGCTTGAACATGATACTGGAAGCTTCCCACAGCAGTGCCAATGCTGAAAGCCCCACACAAGAATGCTGATGTTAGGAACTTGTCATTCCCAAAGCCGTGCCTTCCTCCCAGCGCCCTTGTGCCTGGAAAAGTGCTTCTCTGCTTCCACAATAAGTTGTCACTGTTCTTCATTGCACCACACTGTTCCTTTTCAGACAAAAGCACAATTTCTGTCTCCAGAGACTGAGTCACTGTTACTCTTCTGAAGCAGTGATCTATGCAGTATTGACTTTGGTCGGTATGCGTGGTTAATTTATTAACCACATGTGCATGACAGTTGTGAGGATGGAGCATAAACTCCAGGACTTGGAGTTTACTTCGGTGTAGATAATTCTGCTCATGAAATGACTCTTAGGTTTCATAGCTCCCTGGCTTTGAGCCCTTCTGAGTTTTCAATCTGCTCCACAATTTGGGGTGCTATTGTTAACTTGGCCTAATTTTCAATAAACTGCAAGTGAGGAGAAATAAGCAATGAGGCTAGAAATGCTGGATAGAAGGTAGAGAAAAGACCAGATAGGTGAGACCAGGTTATGGAGTTGAGAAATGGATTTAAAGTATGTCATGGACAACAAATTGTGTGATGGGAGTGATACTGCTGTCATACTGTATCTCTTGGCTTCTGTGGGCTGCTTCTAGAGCTTTTCTGGATAGTGGTGTCAGTGTGGGCAAAGCAAGGGAAGAAAGGAACAAAGGCCTTTTGTTGGAATTAAATCATCAGAGGATACATTACAACAGACACTGTTCAGCTGAGGAGATTGCAAACTACAGTTGCATGACCTTAACTCTGACCAAACTTCCTTTCTGGTGTAAGTGTATTTATGCAGTGGTGCTGTCAGTTTTCATTCAGTCAGTTGGATAAAGAAGCTCCATTTTCACTTCCCAGAAAATCTCTTACTAGCCAAATTCCTGTATGGAATATGCCTTAATGTAGCCTAATAGCAGTAAAATTCTGCTCTGGAAAGTTTTCACTCTTGATTGATAGGCAATTTCTTCTTCCAGACCTGAAAAGTCAGTGGGTGAAAAATAAAAGTGAGGTAAAACTGCTCTCAGTTTTGATCAAACCGAACTTTACTATTAGGAATGGAAGACATTGAAAGAAAGCAAATTTAGCTTTAATCAGCAGGATTTTTTGTTACAGAAAAAAAAAAAAGATTAAAATTCAAGGCACAAAAAGCATTAAAGTAGGTCACTGCTTTGAAAACCCTTTTAATGTGAATTATGAAGTCTATAGACAGCAACAATGTTTTAGGCCTACTTTTTTGTAAGCATCTCTCACTAGATATATGGTGTGAGCTTTAGGATAAAAAGCAAAAATCAAAACTATTTAAGTTACTGCTTATCTAAATTCAACACAAAACTTATTTTGTTGTAGTGTTCCAGTTATAAGAAGTTATTTTTTTGTACTTCGATAAAACACATATAACTGCTGCTGCCTAAAAGTTTACAAAACTGGTATTTCTGTCAATATGTTAAAGAATTGCATGTAATGTATTAGAAGTTCCTCAGTTTTTCTGATGTTGTATAACATGTAAATAATATGCATGTTGTAAAAATGAAATATATTTACCCTTCAAACATTAGGGTTTTATTATGTGGGCCACTGTAAAGCCTGCATAACCAGTTCAGCAGCTCATAGGCAAATGCAGCTGTGTTAGTTACAGCAGGCTGGGTTAGTCTGAAAGCTCAGGAGCTTATTTTGACTTCGTGCTGTGTACCCAATACCTAAAACAAAGGCAGACTGCGTGAGACACTATCCGGGACAGCTGCAGAGCAAAGGCTGAAACTGCAGTAGTCACGTGTTAAGAAATAAATACAACAACTCTCTTCTGGTACTAGCACAGATAATAGGAGGAACAATAGCAATCCCTGATCAAAATAATTGTGACTGAACTTTTTCAGTCTGAATTTGACAATAACTTTTTTTTGCATTGGATTGACAAGCTTTTAACTTTTTTTATCTTTTTGCCTTGTTTATCTGTCTTTCACTCACTTTCTTGTTTACATTCAAAGTAATACTCATGCAACATTTTACCCTCAAGATATTTAAAACTTTTTGTTTTGCTATACTGCTAATCCCTTTTTACAGGTATGAGAAGAAAGCAGCAATTTGTCTTTATATATTGGATAGTTTCACAGGCAGCTTAGAGGGGCTCTAAAATGTGGATAGCCCTTATTTACAGCAATAATATGGTTTAAATGGGTAAAAAATGTTTTTATTCTTTTCTCCCCACTCCCAAACTCTTTGAGTGTTGGTAAACATCAGTACATACACACACACACACAACTTACTCTTAAGAAATGGAATTTAATTGCCAATAAAATTGTTCTGTCTTTTGTGAATTGGAGAGCACAGTTTTGATAACTTTTTTTTCTCCTTCTAAACTGTAAGACAAACGGTTGGACTGCATCTTGGCCCTGGAGGTGTGGCAACCAGTGGGAATATTCCAAGAGGCTGAAGTCACAGTCCAGCTTCTGAATAATTGTGTTTGACACTAGCTGCTGGTGTTTGCTGCTGCCAGAATGGAGTACCTGTCAACCCATGGTGACTTACAGATATTGATACATTTCTACAGAACAAACCAGAATGTTTTCTTCGTACCTTTGTCCAGTCTGTGGTCATGTGGACTAGGAGCTTAAAACGAGGCTGATCCTGACAGTGGAATCTGTTTCCTATGTCACTGCAGCTGTAAAGTCTCCTGGGAAAGAGAAAGGAGTAGTGGGAGTTGCTAAGGCTCTGTGTCTTGTGCTGCAAGAGGAAGGAGCCAGCAGAGATAAGCAGATTTTGCTGGTAACAAGCAGGTACCTCCTAAGCACTGTGATATTCATCAATACGCTGGTCTTTGTCTTGCATCCAGGTAGTGGAAAAGCTTGAATTAATTTCAATGGGTCTCATTGAACTTAAATGGGTCCCAAGTGTTGGTCGTGTGGTGTGCATCCTGTGCCATTGTTAATGTAGACATTGTTGGGGGGATAATTTATTCTGTTACTTCTGGCAACCAGTGCTGTGATACGTGTCATGGAAATGACCACAGGATACAAAGAAAATGCTCATGATGTTTTGAAATTGTTGATTGAATCATGACTCTCATTTTTAGTCATGGTTTCCATGGGATTTTCCAGCAACTGGTGATACAAATGTATTGTTTCCTTACAACACCCCATTGCATACCTACTCTTTACTGCTAAAGTACTTTACAGTTACAGGGGAGGTTGTTTCACAGCTATTATGCTACTAGAAAATGTGTCTGTGTGTAAAACCAGTCAAAAGCTAATGCTTCTACTCCAGAGCCCTGATTCTTGTGGAGAAAAAAAAAAAAAAGAAAAAAAAACCAACAAAACAAACTTGAAGTTTGATGATAATCCTGTGGGCTAATGGTTAATCCTCATCATTTAGTGTGACTGTGAGTGAAGTTAAGTAGAAGCTCTCCCAAAGTACTGGCAGGGATAAGCGCCTGCTGCAAATGGAAAAAAATCAGGGAGTGGCACAGTTCTGCATTTGAAGAAATAAACACAGAAATTTCAAGTTGTTCCCTGTCAAAGATAGGTTTGCTTTTTCAAAGTTATGGAGAAACTAAATAACAGACCAAAACATGTCTCTTCCAGTTTTTAAAAGCTGCAAAACATAAGCATCTGTATCTGTGAACTCTCAACTTCAATGTAAGCCTTTAGGAGAGAAACCGCCTTGATGAATACACTCCAGTTCTAAGGCTTGATCATGTTGTGCAATTTTTATGTCATTACACTTTGTAACTACTAATTAGCATTTATATAATGTTAAATTATTGCAATATGTGCAAATATTAAAAACAGAGAACATAATTTATAGTAGTTAAGTTTTACTTTGCAAAGATATGATTCATTTTTGAACAATTTTTCATTATACAATTAGGTATACAGATAATCAAACACCAAACGGATGAAAGTTATGAACTAAAATATCTGTATTATTATCTTACTAATTCTGACAAAAGTTACAAGATTATGTAAAATCCTGCTCCAGCAGTCACTTGGCGACAGAGGTAAGAATTTTTTTAGTGCCTGTTAATAGCTGTAATAGCAAAGTTAGGTCTCATTTGTGATGTTATAAAGTTAATAAATATTAACAACCAAATACTTGGATAAATAAAAAAAAAGCCAAAACACCAACTACTAAGCCCATATTTGTTTAAAACCTTTAATGTTGAAACTGGAGGGTGAGGGTCTCTTTTTGGTGTTCTGTGGTTTAGGGTATGTCCTTCAGCAAAGTCAGACATACCTTCACAACTGCAAGGGCTAGAAGCATCATCTGTATAAAAGCTGAGACTCTAATATTATCTTTCAAGTAAAGAAGTTGAGATTTGAGAGCATTAAATATGAAGAGCAATATCTAATAAAGAAGCAATGCTTTTGGTCAGCTGCTGTGTACTGCATGTGAATAACTGCAGTAGGTACTATTCAAACATAGGAATGTAGTACATTCTACCTGGTGGCTATTTCTGGTGACAAACTTTGCAAAACATTTTAGCTGATCCTCTTCCCATATTTATCATTTAAGGTTTGATTGTCAAGTAATATCAGCAAAACCAACTGCAGTTCAGAACTATTGCTATATTTGAATTTGTTGGAGTATAAGCCTATCTATATCTTTTACCCAGAAGGAGCACTGCAGGAGGTCAGGAAAGCATTTAAACCCCAAACACAGGTGTAATTTTATTAATTTTATTTTTTATAAAAGTGTCTGCATTAGTATCAGACTACTTTGTTTTTACTAAGGGAATCCAAGTATCTAACTGATGGATTGGTGGAAAAGTGTGCACCTGTTCCCAAGAGGCACTTAAAGCCTGCTCTTAACTTCAACAAGAGCTAAGTCAGCCCTAGAGATGGTTATAACTGCAAAGAGCACTCAGAGAGGCTTCAGGGCTACAGAACTTTCCTATTTCCTGTCTGTAAAATGAATCCGTATCAGAAGAGGACATGATGGTGTAACAGAGCCCTGTAGTTTCCAGGATCCTCTGACAAAACCGTGAAGATGGTGTGGTATGTGTTATACAAAGCAACAGGTTAAAGTCATTGTCAAATCTGGATTTCTGTAACAAGAAAATAGTGGCTCGCAAAATGCAAGACTGTAGCACACAGCACAGTGCTTTTTGTGGTATCAAGAGTGCATTAGAGGCCAGCAAATTTATTGAGGTCTATCTTACGGGGAAAAAAACCTGAACAAGTTCTTTATTTAATTTCAAGGGATTGAAAAGAATTCTTAAGCAATATACTACATTGGTCTAATACTAGTAGTTAAATTTTTATTGCATTACACAAAACCTCTGGGGGTGATACTTTTCCACAGTATGTTCCCGATAGCTGCTTTACATTTCTGAAGAGCATGAGTGATGATTTAGTGAGATCTTTCTAACTATGCAATCTCATATAATGTGAAACAAAATGTTAATCAAAGCAACCTGGAAGATCAGAAACAAGCAGATGGAGGTGCGCTTGGGCTGATGGAAGCTTCTGAGGAGGAGGAGGGGTTTGAAACTGATGGGTACCTCAGGCAAAGTTGGAGGCTGGCTTCTCTGCTTCTGTGTGGTCATTGTGTTTGAGCTCGCTCTCTCCTAACTCATCCTTCATTGTTTAAGTCCAGCGATGAACAAATTTTCAAGTACATTTAACAAAGAGCAAGCATAACATAATTTTTGCATATAAGAATGATGACTTCTACCAGAAGATCCTTTGATGCTTCCTGTAACTAATGGCTTCTTGTGAAAGAGAATTTGACAAACCGTTAAGGGAACTGTATTACAAAACTTTAAAGCTTTTACAGTACGTGGGTTTATCAGTTTTAATCCTAAATTACTCCTAAAACAAAATGTGTAGTTTGGACCTTCTTTACTGCTTTAAATCTTTTCGTAAAAGCCTGTGTTATACATACTCTTTCATACATCTTGAGTTTCCATTGTACAAGGCTGAATCCTTAAAAAAGAAAGACTGGCTTCAGCTGTATTCAGACCTGGAAATAATTCTGGTTAAAGTTATGATCTTTTTTTTTTCTATTACTGCACTTCTTGAACTATATACAATAAGCTCTATGTGTACTAACACAGATTAGGTTTTGTTATACAGATAATTATCTGAAATGATATTTTAAATATCCTACCCTAAACCACATAAAGACGTAAAAAATAATAATCTGTAGGCAAGTTCCAATATTCCTATGCTTTGGGTCTATGCTTTAAGGAATTTAGACAATAAATTGGAAGCAGAGCAACAGGCAGTAGCAGGTTAGGTGGTGCTGGATCGGAAAAGGAAAATGATGTATTTAAAAAATTCAGGAAAAAAAAGAAAAGGAAAAATAAAAAGAATAGCACTTGTTTCTGGTAAGGAAGAAGATATTTAGTCACTGTTCTTTATCACAGCCCATGAATGCTTATTGAGTAGGTTGCTTTTTTATTAAAACCACCAGGGTGTGTGGTGGAATTCACAGAATTCTTCAAGTGTTTTAAAGGAATCCTTGTTCAATTAAGTAGTTACAATACATAACAAATAAAATGTGTATTTGCTGAGAGAAATGTATACCAATAGTTTTCCTTATTATTCCTTTTACTAACAGGATAATTTCAGGTGCAGAACAGAAGTGTACTAACATACCCTTGGACTTCAAGTGAATGGTTCCTGCTGGGGAAGGGAATCGTCCTCCCCAGCTGAACTTTATGCCATGGAAATGCATACAAAGTTGCAGGCTACATTTGTCTTCCAGGATTGATTACTAGCAATGCGTTTGCAATGCATCTGCAATATATCCAAGGTGATGTATCTGATTATCATTCTTCTCTCTCAAATTACAAAACACATCAATCAAAAGCTAACAGGAGCTGGGACATATGGCATCTCAGAGAAGCACAAGCTGCTGGGCTCCCACCTGTGCCTGGCCTGCCTCAGTGCCAGGAAGGGCCACTGAGTCCCGCTGACTTCAGAGCCTGGGAGCTGTGAATTCGCACAGACTTTTTGGGATGCTGTAGCTCCTGCTCTTTCTGCGTGTCACTTACAAGTCATCCATGCTGTGTTCTTGGCACTCCCAAGGGAGAGAGATTACTGCTGCCTTCTGTACTGCTCAGCTCTGCTGTGAGTACTAGCGACATGCCATGTACAGGGTAGTTGGTTTGGAACTGCTGTTTCCTTTGAACTGATTTAATTTGTTCAGTTTAATCAGTAAATGGTTGCAATGTTGCATGGTTTTATGTTTACTTAAAATATGTCCCCATACATGCTTTATTTATATCCATATATTTATGGTAGCCAGTACTAGAGTTTATGTTAAAAAAATCATTGTTTTAGACAACATACTCCACAATGATTTTTCTTTTTAATTCATGTAGCCCAAGCTTCATGAAAGTTTGCAAATCCATTTTGTAGTAAGTAAGCCTCACACTGTCTGATAAGCCCATGTAGCTGCAGCTCTTTGTATTTTTCATCCCACATGTGATGCAAGATTAAAAATGACATGGTTTCTTTGTTATTGTAAGCAGGCGTTCATGCCAAATGAGATGGTCATTGCCAGTCACACAGTCCTGCCCTTCTACTGCACCATCCTGTGCGCTGGGGCATCCTGCAACTAAGCAGTAAAGCAGATCAGGATTAAATCTAAACTATTTTCTTGTTGCTAGTCTAGTTGTAACCCAATAGAGTTTGCTGCGCAGCCACAAAAAAATGTTTTTAGCAGCACAAAGAAGCACAGGGCACAGGTGTGAAAATGAGCAGCTTACAGCAGAAGCAGAACCATCTTTCTAAGTCCCACGACTCTCTTATCGTGACCTAATCACGAAACTATGATACCACTTTACTAGAAATTATGCTTATAAATTAGCATCTTGGCACGGACGGCTGGGTAACATAATCAGGCTTTTAACTGCTCCCAAACTGTACAAAGAGGATCAGAAACATTTAAAATTCACAAGTGATCTTTCCATCAAACCAAACAACAGCAGCCAGACCCAGACAGACATATTTTATGCTCACAGTAAAGTCAAATCCATATGAAAAAAAAAAAAAAACAAAAAAAACCAAAGGGACCTCAAAAAGACATAGTCCAAGAGTCTAAACATTGCTATTCATGACCCAGATTTCCACTGAAGAATTCCTGGAACTCACCCTTGTCCCACTTTTTCCAGATCATGCTTCCTATATTCTCAAATTTTAACATGTGCTATGATTGTTTAACATGTGCTATTGGGTTTTTCTTTTTTTTATCTTAACATTATTACAGTTTTGAAATCACAAGAAACTCAAAAAGTGAGTTAAACTTTTGCTGCCTGAGATTGCTCAGCAGTAGAGCATGGAATTAAACCCAGGCATTATACAGTCTTCAGTTTGGCTGATAGCAAAGCAGAGTTCAGTATTTTTTCCAACTCTCCTCCTACTCTCACTAGTCCCTAAAACGTGCCTCGTGGATAACTGCTGTGACTTTATGCTCAGTGTAGCTTCAGTTACTCTATCCTTCATTCATTTGCGACAGTGGGACCTACCCTCATTCTCTAATACCAGGTTACGCAATCAGATTAAGGAGCCATCTGCAGCACAAACTGAAACTGCTCTATAATCGTGTTCGCGGCTCACGCAGAACTTTGGCTTACGCAGGATCTGTGTCTCCTTGAATTATTCACCAGCCTCTCTGCTACTCCTCTCCTTCTTCAAGCTGGAAACGCACAGCAAGTGATACGGTCAAATATTTCAGCGATTAAATCATTGCGCTTTGAGCACGCTCAGCTCAGATGCCATTTCTGAGATTTAAAGAAGTATTTGCGGTAGTTCAAAGGGAAAGCAAAACCTCTCCCTTCCTTGCGCCTCCTTTGAATGTGCTTGAAAGGACAGTAGATCAGAGCTCGCTGCTTCTGCCATTCTGCTGTCAAGAGCTGAACTGTAAAATGATTTAATGCCAACGCATCTCTTATGTAGCTTTGTAAAGCCTCAAAACTAAAAATACCTGCTTTTGTCAAGTATTCTCAGAGTGCCAGTTTTAACCGGTGGTGTGCACAGCAAGGTCTTGGTTCATCATTAGCAAAAATAATTCTGCATTCTCAAGTCTTTTCTGTTGTTACAGTCACCTTTAGTAACAAAAAGTCCTTTTAAATGACAAAACTGGAAACTCGCCCTGTAAATCGCCTTTGTCTTTAGCGGGCTTTGCCAGAGGGACGCAGGACGGAGCCCTGACTACGTGTGTTGTAAAAGCAGCCCTAACAAAGGCCGGAGCTTCGTTTGTTTTCCGCCGAGAGACGCAGAGCCGGCGGCTGTGCCGCGGCTGCCGGGGAGCTCCCTCCGGAGTCGGAGGGGCAGGAGAGCCCGGACACAGCGAGCCTGCCCGTCCCCTCCGACCGGCGGGAGCCGCCGCCAGCCATGGCCGGCAGTAAGCGGGAAAGAAGGCAGGCAGCGAGGCAGGGAGGGAAGAGGCCAGGACGGAAGGCAGGAGATAGAGGATCCGGAACGAGCAGCCCGAGCAGTGCCGGCTTCAGCTGAAACACTAGAGTGAGAACAAGTGAACAGGGGAGAGCTGCTGCGGCACGGCGAGGCGCCGCCGGGAGCCGGGCGGAGGCGATCGGCCCCGCGTCCCTGGGAGCTCCGACCCGCGACACCCTCCGGAACCGCCCTTACACATCCCACGGCGGAGCGGCCGGGGAGGCGCGGGAAGGGGGGAAAAGCACGCGGCTTTTTGAAGGGGGACTGAGCCATTGCCGCTGCTCCCGCGCCGCGGGCCCGGCCTCCCGACCGGGG
>VXBU01018425.1:0-25015 GCA_013400315.1 Bombycilla garrulus | reverse complement strand
GTAGGTCGCTGTATCTGTCTTAGTTGGTTGGGGGACTTTTAATCAAGTTTAGTAGGGGAGGAGGGATGTTTGGCGGCAGTGAACTGTTCGTTCCCCTTCCCACGTCTTTTCCGTTGCACGGCCGAGTTTGGCTGGCGCGGCTGCAGCACAGCCTGAAAGTCCCTCCGGGCGGGGGCCAGCGCCCGCCTTTCCTGCCTGCTCCTGGGGTCCCCTCCAGCCCCAAGAGCCTGGGCATCGGCTGCATGTGCCCCGCTGTAGCCGGAGCGGGGCTGAGCGTGGCCGGGAAGCGCCGCCGCTCGCCGGAGCGGAGCTGAGCCTGCATGGCTCCCGGCGCGCTAGTTTGTCTGTGTTGCTTGCGAGCGCCGCGTTCGCTGCCCCGCCTCGTGTTGCAGCGCCGCACGTCTCCCTCCCGTGCCGCTTTATCTTCCGCTCGGCAGCCATCGGGCTCCGCGCAGCTCGGCTCGGCACGGCCGGGCAGGGCGGGGGCCGGCCGCCTTCCAGCGGCGTGGGATGCCCGGGAGCCGGGAGAGCACCCGCCGGGGTGCCGGGTGCCGCAGGAGGGCAAGGCGGGCTGCAGCGTGTGGCTGCCGGCGGGAGCGCCCCGCGCCCGGGCCGAGGCTCCAATCCACCCCCGGGGACCCCGGCCCGGCTCCGCTGCCCGGTCCCTCTGTTGCCCCGTGCTCGCGTTTGCCCTTAAAGCACGCGGAGCTGGCCATTCCGGGCTGGTACGCGCCGAGATCTCCCAAAGCGTGCAGATCCCCACGAAAGGGAAACTTGTTAAAAAGAAAGAAAGTAAAAATAAGTGCGTTGCGTGACCACGCCGGGTAGCGGAAGTAAAACAAGGAGGGGAGGATACAGCCGGGGAAACGAGAGCCGTGTCTTAGCCCTGCAGAGAACAACCGAAAGCTTGTTTTTTGTTCGCGTGCTGCCCGGCCCCCGCGGTGCGATGCGCGGCCGGAGGGAGGGAAGGAGGGAGGGAGGCAGGGCTGTGCTGTGCTGCGTGGCTCCGCAGCCTGGCACTGCTGCATCGGCCCATTGCAGCATTCCTGCGAGCTCGGGGCCCAACCGGTGGCCGGGAGCTGCAGCGCAGCACGCTCTCCATTTAGGAGAAGCCATTAGGAAAGCTTCCTCAGCCCAGTTAATGTGGCTGTGAGTGCTTAAGGGTTGTCTGTCTACGTGCACTTTAGTCTGGGAGATACACTGTATGGGTTTGATTGAAAGACGCCGTTTTATTCTTCTAGGCGAGGCATCTGTACATTTGTGACTTCCACAAAAATTTAATTCAGAGTGTGAGAAATAGAAGAAAGAGGAAAGGCAGCGATGATGATGGTGACTCACCAGTGCAAGACATCGACACTCCAGAGGTAGCTAAACAGTTGATTTTTTTTTTTTTTCGAGTTATGTTAAGCTTCTTAACGATACCGGGTCTGCAGCAACACCACTCTCCCACTTTTACAGCTTAGCTTACGTGTGGGAAAGGGAAGATGCTTGATTCGCACTGTTCTTAATATAACAGAATTTAATTTGAGTTTTGTGGTATGTTTTCTGGTTAAATGGTGCAGAGTACAATGAACAAGAGTCTCTATTTTTAAGTGTCTGATGCGTCTTTCAAAAATCTGCTGTTTTCAGCTTCCTCTCCTCCTTAGTTCTTTGCCACATTCCATCGAAGTCTTATCTTTGCAGAAGCTGACAACCTGAAGGGAATTGCACATACTGCTTGGGATATAAATGCTTCTCTGTCCTGTCTCACCAAACATTTCTTTTGTGCTAAATGTATTGCAGATGGCTCTTGGCAATTACTCCATTGCCTTAGTGACTTTAAACACTGAGAGTTTAATGATGATAGCTTTGTTTCTGCCCCACTTTGGGGGGAAGAGCCATTTGGGGAGCTCTGATATGAAGGAGTGGAGTAAAGAAATATACTGTCTTTTCAGTCTGTTTTCTCCACTGCGCACCAGTGAAATCTTGCCCATTAAAATAAGAGAACTAAAGCATTCAACTTTTTTCATAGTGTAATGAGTCGGTCTGGAACATAAGGCTCTCTTTTTCTTACACGTGCTCTGGGTTATTTCTGCTGTAGCGTTGCTTAGCAGGTGCTCCACACTGCATTAATTTTGAGCAGAGGCTGTTATGCCTACGTGGTCCCTTCTGAGAGGGATTGTTGAAACTTTCTTCAGAAACTGCTCTGTAAGTGTTAATTTAATGGCATCCTTATGGTCAGCATCTGCAGATAACAGCAAGTGAGCAAGCAAACCTTGTGCAGGAATCTTTACCTTTAGGCATGAGGCTCCAGTCTGAAGCCTCTGGCTAAGAGGATTTTAGGAGATTGGAAGTAGTTTGATGCTGGGGAGTGTTGTCTGTCTGTTAAATATCTGGGATTGCTTCTTGGAAAGCTCTGTCTAGAGCTAGTGCTGTGAGTGACTTCAGGTAGCTCTGACACTGTGTAATTGCAGCTCTCCTGGAAGCCTGTTTTGTTTTCTTATGCCAGGATTATAAAACATATCACAACTGATGGATATCTCCAGAACAAGAAAACAAACTTTTTTTGTTCCTTAGCAGTATTATTACAAAAAACAAAACTGGGAACTGTTTTTGAGGAGTGTCAGCTGGCTGTTTGGACAAGGGCAGTATGTTCATTCCTTATAATGACTCTATGTCTTAGATACTTGTTTGCCCTTGACCACCTTTATTTTCAATGATTACTCAGTTTGCTAAGGAAAAAACTATCACTCTTCTGAAGAGTTGTAAGGCTCTCCTGCTTCCATCTCAGTCATGACCATCTTTACTGCCTGGAAATGATTCCTACAGTAGGAAAAGAAACTCCTTGCAGTACTGGTAGCTTCTGGGGCTTGGTGAAAAGCTGCTTCTCCTCCTTTGCACGATGCTGCAAGGGTGGCATCCCTGTTGTGACTTGGGAAGTGGAATTTAATGCCATGTAAACTTTAGGAACACCAAAGGATACCATCCTTTATCATGCAAGGTGGCCTCACTTCAACTCTGGCCAGGTTGCCAAGTGTGCAGTAGCACTGCTGTTTTTAAGTGCTGTTCTGCAGTGAGGCTGTTAAAGGAATTTGAAGCAAAAGTGAATGCCTTCATCAATCTTTTAATGTAGTGAATTTGAAGAATACTACTGTATTTGCACTGACCTAATAGAATTTCTCATTCAGCCTGCTTTCTGAGCTTGCTCTCCCACTCAGTCATCTGATTAAGCTCTCTCAGGTTGTCAGGGAGGATGGGAGGGTAAGCTGTTGCTGGGAGAAGTGACTGATCTGAGTACATAGGATTCAAAACTGACGGAGTACTGGATTAAGGCTGCGTGTTTGTGTCCCTGAGAGGACTTTGTGTAATTCTCTCAACTGTTGACTGGCACTGAGGGAGAGTTTTGGAAATTTATGCCCATGCACATAAAATTCCTGCATTTTGCTTGTGTAGCAGGAATGTGTTTGGAGAGCAAGAGCAGTTGTTTTCTTTTCTCACCTCAAGCCAAGAACACTTGTGCTCTAGACTTCGTCCTGATTCTAATATGTGCTCTTTCATGGTGCAGATATGCTGTGTCTTGTATGTAATCTACATAAGATTTAATGGCTGAAATCACAATGTAGGAGCCTCCTTTGAATCAGCATCTTCACAGATGTTATATGAAAGTTGCTATTGGGCTTTGTGTTACCATGCTGGAACTGGGAAGCAAACAAAAAACCCAGAATGGATGAAAGTACAAGAATGAGTTTGAAATACTGTCCACAGCTAAAAGGATGTAGAGGCATGCTCAGTAACAGCAAAATCTTCCTAAACTGAGCTGGGCTATTTTCCTTTCTGCTGGAAGGTGCAGGATGAAGTTTGTTTCTCATCAAAATGACATCTGCTGAGCTGACTGTTTACACTTGAGTATCTGAGTTTCCAAAATGTTTTTGCAAGGCAAACTGTTAATGACTGATTTTTTTTTTCAGTTATATTAGATTGTTTTCTTCTCCTTCCCCCTCTTTTCTTCTAGGTTGATTTATATCAGTTACAAGTAAACACACTTCGAAGGTACAAAAGACACTTCAAGCTACAGACCAGACCGGGACTTAACAAAGCACAGCTTGTTGAAGTATGTATGAGTGTTTCCCATAATAGAAAATGCAACTTGCTGTGGCATGTGGTTTTCTATACACTGTGATCCTTTCATAAAGTGTCTATATAATCTGGATTTTAGGAGAACAAAAGGGAGCTGCTTATCTAGCTTCCTTCATTGGCCACAGCTCCTGAGCCAAGTAAATCAAAAGTAAAAGCTCTTTCCAGAGGAGGGGCTCTTAACTTCCAAAGGGAGTGTGTGCTGCTTAAAAACACAGTGTTTAGCTGGAACAGTAAGATGATCTTCATGCCCATGGAGATCACAAAATCATGGATTTATTCTGTATATGTATCAATCACAGCTTTACCTGAAATGTCCTGCTGAAAAGAACTAGAAACTGAGAGGTGTCAGTGAAGTTCTGGTATGGTTCAGACTCTCCTTTAAAAATCTAGTTACTGCAACTATGGGTTTCTGTACATGTAAAGTACAGAAACCTGTAAAAACATACTTCTGTTGATAATTCTGTTAAAACCACTGGAATCTGCTGTCAGAAAACTGGAATTTACTGTTTCTAAAAGTGCTGAAGTTGCATGTCAGTACAGCTTTATGTTAGCATCTTTGCTTTGCGTGAGTGCAGTTTTAAAGGAATTCTCTGGAGCTGCAAAGGTGCAGTCACAGCATATTGATGTAAATAAGTGGAAGAGCTGGTGATCTTAACAGGAAGGTATAGCTATTGATTTTTCACTTTTGTGCAGTGATACCTTCAGCTGTATTTAAGTGCAGATACTGTTTTCACCTCTCCTTAATCTGTGTGGATTAAAAGCAAGGCTCTAAAAGGTATGAGTGATCTCAAGGCTGAACTGTAAATAAATAATCCTGTTGCCACTAAGTGTAAGAATGCAAAATCTTCCATTTTCTTATATGTAGGTTAGCTCTTGAATTAGCAGGACTGTGATTTGAAAAAGCACAAGCAGTTTTTGTTCTGCAAAACTAGTGTTTTGAAGGGTCTGCTTTAGATACATCTCATTAGGTTATTCCAATGCTGCATGGGCAAAGCTGCTTCTGCCACATGCTTGATTTGATTGATCTGCAGGTATTTGTGAGCTGTAGCCACAGAGCTTCCTTAATATACAGTGCATTTGATTTTTTTGTAATCTGTCCTAAGTTACCATAGACACTGCTCTAGCTATTACTGAAAGTTCACTTCAAATTACTGTGTCAAACTGATTCTCTGTGAATGCTCTTAAGAGTTTAGAAAGCTTCCTGACTTTTTATTTAGGCTAAACATTTATTCTTGTATCTCATGCTGCTTAAGTGAGGAGTCCCATGTTTTTCACTTCATCATTCTAATCTACCAGTCTGGCAAAAAGCCAGAGAACAGACTCAGTTACAATGTTTTGCAACTTTCTTTAAAGCTGGTGTTCGTTTTCATGAAAGTAAAGACTGCTGAAATGACAAGTGTTTCAAGAACTGCTTTACAGATTGTCATATTTCAATGGTTACAGCATGGTGAATTTTCATTGATAGCTCTGTTTTGAAGAGCTGAATGTTCAGTTATAGTTCTCTGATAATGCTTGTGTTAGGTATTTCTGTATGTGATTTGATGCAGACACCACTTCCCAAGCTGGGTGGAGAGCATTAACCGCTCATAACTGTGCTGTCACTGTTGATATTGTGTAGTCATTACCTGTTATATTCAGGCTTTAACTAAGCAGATATGATAGTCCCATGATTGCTCTCATATCTTTGAGGGTTTCATTCCCTGAAAAGTTTCTCAACTTTTTACTTTGGAACTTAGGCCTACAATCTGCTACATTCAGTTCACAGTTATCAGTAAAATGGTTCCTGTTTACCTGTCTGTGACTACTAAAGACTTTTGAAGAGAGGCAACATTTCCTTTTTTTGTAAGCTTCTTAATCTTTTAAACTTTAATGTAGTACATTTAAATTTGAATTTTCAGATTTTGCGTGTAAGAGTGATTATTTAATTTCCTTGCATTTTTCTTTTGTAGATAATTGGCTGCCATTTTAGAACAATTCCAGTGAATGAAAAGGACACCTTAACATACTTCATCTACTCGGTGAAGAATGACAAGAACAAACCAGATCTAAAGATGGATAGTGGGGTTCATTAGGCAGAAAAGGTTGGGACTGAGACTCAGGCTGCAAATCCAAAAGACTGAGATTTTGTTGATACGCAGAAGCTTTCTTTGTAACTTTTTCTCCTGAGAGAATTTGTCTGTTTTATTTTTCATAACCTTGCTGATTTCTTTGAAAACCATCTCTTATGAAACAGATTTCCTCAGCAAAAGTATTTTAAATAAATATCACTGATGTTGTTGCTCAGATGGGTGTGTCTGTAATTTTAATGAGTTGGACTTGATCCTGACAGGTCCTATCCAGCTCAGCATGTTCTGTGATTCTGTGATACTTGTACCTAATAGTTAAGTTTTGATGAACTATGTAATAATACTAAACTATTTTTCAATTAAAATGTGCCAAGGATATATTTATAAATGTACCTGAAGTGCTTATGATGCAATGCCTTTAAAAAAGAACGCTGTAGCAGACTTGGCAATAGGTTCTTTTTCCTAAGGTAAAAGGCTTTAAGTGTCAGTTCTGTTCTTAGCTGGGCAGAAATGGCTAAATAACACTTTTTTTTTCGCCCCTTTGGAAACAAGAATTGGAGGATCTTCTGATTTGTTTATTCATTTTGTCCTTGCTGAGATACATGCTTCCAAGCACTGAGGCTTTCCTGCTCCTATATTAAAATGAAAAAAACTGCAGCTCTCAAATTTCAAAGCTATAAGTACAGATGAAGAGACTGGTGCAGCTTAGTGTGCTGAGAAATCCTTCGACTTGGTAAGAAATCCTTTACCTGCTGACTTCTCCGTTTGTCTGCATGGACTGCTGCTAAGAACTTAATTGGAGAATGAGAGTGGAGCCTTTGTGGGGTCGATACAGTCTCTTCTGACAGGCACACTGCTCCTTTTTCATTGCATGGGTTAGCTCAGGCCTGTTTAAATGGAACAACCCCCTCTCAATAAAAACTTACAGGGTTTTTTACCAAAACTTATGATAACTTATGGAGAATAAAATCCAGCAATACTTAGGCTTTTAATTTATTGTCTGGGAGAATTCTGATGTTGAAGATGGTGTTATGAATGACTTCTTGTATTGTCAACTCTTGTGTCAGTCTAAATCTGTGGTGTGTGGAGTATGACTTCTTTCTGCTTAAAGCTGTGCACGTAGGATGAATAAAAAGCTGAGGGAAAATAGTTTTCATCTTAAAGCTGAGGATGGCATGGCTTCAGATTGTTCAGTTTGCATTCACTGCAACCCCTGACCTTATCAGATGTTCAGAAGCTTTTTCTTAATTTGGGAAAAATGAGAGTGCTATGTCCGTGATCTAATCTACTCAATTTTAGTCTTCAGAGTTTTTTGAAAATTACAACTCTGCTGGCATCACTACAACTAAGATGCCTCACTTTGCTTTTTTTGACCTGTGACGCTTGCATGGGACTGAATGATGATAAACCCTAACCTCAAGCTGGCTGCCTTCCCAGTATCTCTCAGTGCTATGATTTCTTTCACTTGTACTGCTTTATGTATTTCCACAATACAGTTCTGCAGTCCTGGCTTAAGTTCAAGTCAGTGATATCCAGCTACTGACAGCTAAGATTGGTGCTCCTTTGAAGATACATTTTCATGCCCATTTCACTACAGGGACTGTCAATTTGTTTACTAAATGTCCTTTGCACACATTCAAGCTTCTTACCTTCAAAGTGTGAGTTGCATAAATAACTAGGGAACCTAGTCGGGGATAGAATATCCAAAGGATAAAGAGTTCTTTCCTGAGTGCGTGACAGGGTTGAAAGTTCTCACCTAGACTGGGCAGGACCTGTAGAGGAAGCTGTGTGAGGGAAGGACAGTGGGAAAAAAAAACAAAAGCAAGTTTCTATGGAAATTGAATCTTAAAAGTAGTAGCTTAATTAAGTGACCCTCTCTTGGTGCATATGGAAAGCAGCAAAGTTTTGCTCTGGTGGATTGTGGATTTTCCAGGAGTCATGGAAGAAAGGTAACTGAAAGGTGTAATAAAGGTAAGACCAACTTTAGTACCCAGCTTTGTATCTGCCTTAATTTTTTTTTTTCTTTTTTTTTCCTGTGGCTGCTTTGCAAAGCTGTGACTGCCAGGCATATGCAGCATGATTCTTGCAGAAACTAGATGGCACGAACAACAGAAGTTAACATACCCTAGAAGCTTAGAGAGGACTTCACACAAGAGCACATATCCTAAGTTTTTGTACAGAGCACTGACTTTGGATATTTTCACTGGGTTGCCAGATTTATGGGGTTTATTTTGCTATCAATTGATTATTGGGTAGGAAGCCCAAATTACTCTAATCTGCTTGAATGATTACACAAACGAGCCTTAAAAAACCTGATGACACAAGCTGTTTAACAGTCAGCAGGGCAAAAATAGTACACCCAGATTTACTTGAAACATTTATTATTTGCTGTGTATAATCAGCCCCTCAGCCAGTATGCAACCCTTGTTTAGTAACAAGAAGAAAAACAGTCATGGTGACACATGACACGTAAAATAAATGTGGTAAACTAGCAGTAGCAGTTTGGGCCAGTGTGTAGGAGTATTAGGTGAACAGTGCATTTTTTTTGGAAGAATGCACAGTTCCTTCAGTACTGCACACTTTCCATGTGACTGATTTGATAGCTAAAGAGTTTATACAAGTCTGGCTTGCTGCCTGTTAGCCTGGCTTGTTCAGGTGACTGCTTAAAATTCTGTAGTCACCTCTCAACACCTGCCAATGCAGATTGCCATATAACAGAAAAATGGTCAAAAATTTATTTCTTTTTGTATCTGTCTCATAGATCACAATACCTCTTAAATAATAATATTGTGTTTTCTGTAGCTATTGCCTTACAGGGCTAGCCTAAAAAACGCTGCATTTTAACTTAATTTTGGAGTACTGTATTTCAAGCACAGCTTTGTTTGAAAATCTGTTGTTCTAAAATGTTTAAATGTTCAAGGCTAAGATTAAGCAATATAAGGGTTTAGAAGTTGCATAGTCAAGGCAGGTGACCAGTTAGACGTAAGACCCAAGTGTGTTTTAGTACTTTTAATGTCAATTTTTACTATTTTTTTTTCACTGAAATACTTCTAATGTGGAAATATGTGCCATTTGTACGTGCATGTATTTTAAGATGCCTAAACAAAATATGGGAGCCTCTTTTTCAGAAGTGCCAGGGACTGAGTGGCTTCAGCTTGAAATGTCATTAAAAGTATGATGCTGATAATGGAATAGGAAGCTGCATTGCCATAAGTTGCTCTGAGAGTCACGTTCCTAACAACATGAAGGCTGAGGCTTGAAGTTTCCTTGTCCAAACTAGCTAAGGATATAGTGCTGAGTAAGAAGAGGTATGCTTTATGCTGGGGGGTGCATATTAGGATACATTAAGATCTTGTACAGTCTGTTAGACCATGGAAATGGCTTTATGGAAATTAGGTCAGCTACCAGATCTGAAAAGAAAACTTCTTATGTATTTGATATTCCATAAAGGTATTGAAATTCTTTCTGCAGTGTAAAGTGAGGCAGTGGTTAGAAATGAAGTTTTTTTGTTGGTGGTAGTTTTGTTTTTCCCCTTGAAAACATTATTACATGGTCGTAGAATGATGTCTGTTATCTTCACTTGCAGACTTGAATCATTGACTGTTGCAGGGGATCACAAAAGATATCTTTGGTCCAAAGAAAATATCCCTGAAAGATAGGATCACATATTTAAACAATCAGATCATGCGGTTATTAGAACTTTAACATGACATGCATTTCCTGCAGTGGGTATTTTTAGCATGGATCATGATATGTGTGGGGTTACTGTTTGTGGGATGTCTTTCCAGCAGTGCAAATGCAGCTGCAGGTCTGGATGAAGATACTGCGTTTCTACCTCTACTGGCCTGCTGTGGGAGCAATGAAAAAACTTTCTTTGGCTGAGCGGGTTGCAGAACTCCACCCTGGTATTTTAACTTTGAAAAAATAACCTCACCAAATAGATTATATTATCAAAATAAAGGACTTTGGCATGTGCACACATACTGTTTTAGTGCAGTTTGTCCTGAGAGCACAGATGCAAAGCAGGTCTTGTGTATCTCAGGATGGTGGAAGATGTTTTCTTCCATATTTCTATCAAGGAAAGAGGCTTTACTTTGCTGCTCAAAGGTTGAAGCTACAGACCCAAAATGTGCTTCAGAGTAGGGCACCATATCTGGTTTTAGGGAAAGTGAAAGATGAAAATCTTACTTAAACCCTGCTCTCAGTTTTGAATGTGAGATTTTTGTCTTAGAAGTCTTTCGTGCTTGGTTCAACTTGAGTCCCCTACAGGAATGCTGAAAAGTTGCCTTTATTGGAGTTTAGGGCACTTGAGAAATGAGTGTTAAGAGGAGAACATATAAAAAGTCATTTTTGCTTGCCTGTATAATGCTATCACATTTTGGTGCCTCTGAAGTATTAGTAAGTTTTGAACTGTTGATATTTCTAATCCAAATTTACTGAAGAAAAGATGTTGCTGAAAAGTGGAATGAAATAATACTTCTTAATACATTTTATTACATAAAACCAGTATGGGCTGCTGGTGTTTATTTAACTCAGCTATGTTCTTTCTATGTAACAACAACTAAACCCCCTATGTTCAGTGAGAACTTCACTGTTCAACTTTGTCAGCAGTGTGAGCAGGCCAGGGAGGTGCTGATGTTCTTGGGCTCAATCTTTGCCTTGCCTTATACAAATATGTGTGAACCCCTGCGCCCCTCCTTTGATTTTCTGATTTTAACAGTTTTAACAGTTTTTACAGAATTACTTGTTCAACTGACATATGTGCATGCACTTGAGAATAGGAATACAGTTCTCTTCCGTGGAACAGAAATCATATAGGGGGTTTTTTTGTGGTCCTGAAAACATCTTCATTGCCTTTACTGTGAGTAAAGGTTTGATGTAGTTATCTTTAGTTTGGATCGGAGTTAGAAGCTGAGTGATCCAAATGCTGAAGTCCCTGTTAACAGGGCAGGGAGGTTATGCTAAGCAAGTCCTAGGTGTGCCCCTGAAAAACAAATCCTCAAAACTGACAGGAACAGAAAATTGCCTATATCCTGGTATCATTTCAAACCACCTGAAAGTGATGAATTTCTTTAAAATTATAGCTTATTTCACGTGCGGAAACTGCAAAATGATGGAAATACAATGGGCAATTGTGAAGAACTATACAAGTTTACATGAAATGAGTGTGATCTTACTTTGGGCAGCAGAGCAGTTCATTCAGGTTGCAGTAACAGATCACCTCACAGCCCTTGCCTTCCCAAAAGTGATCTTGCAGGCCCTCGTGGATGTGCCGGAGGTTCTCCTCGCTCTCGGGGAGGCTGTGGCAGCTGTGCTCCTTCAGGGTCCTCTTGTAACAAGCAGGGCGCTGGGAGGGCACGGCAGGGGCACCCAGAAGGGGGCTCAGCAGCAGCAGCAGCACCGAGAGCATCTTCATTTTTGCCAGGCTTCCCACAGCAGGGTGCTAAAGAGAAACGAGGTACGTGACACAGGTATTGCTGCTGAATAGACCTCTTTCCCTGATTTGCTTTCTGCCTTGTGTTTTTCTTTCCTGTGAAGTTTTGGTCATCTGAGCCTGAGTGCTGGAGAGTGTTTTCTCCTAGGAGGTAAATAATATTGCAGCAGAATTGGTATTCATTACTTTCTGTACAACCTCGGGAATCCTTTCATTGGGAATTGAGGCTTCTGATGCTGGCAATTTTGTTTCGTTGGCCTCTCACCTTGAGAAAATTGCTTTGAGCTGGCCGTGTTTTCTTGGTGGTGTAAGTGATTGTATTGATTGTTGCCAAACCAGGGGGAAATGTCTGGGTGTGTGTCCTTGCCTTCCTGGTCACTTTGCCTGTCAAAACAAGAGTCACTCACGTAAAATAAATAGTATCCTTCCCCATCAAAGTTGTGGAAAAACTGCTTGCTGATGGAATCCTGTGTCATGGGCTCTGTGAGAAACTGAAGCTGTCTGCAGTGCTGCCCAGCGCTGCAGTCCTGGGCTCTGGTGTGATACAGCATTATGGAGAATCTTCTCTATAGTTTGTTTTTTTTTATTATTTTTTTTTTCAGTACTGCAGACTGCTTAGTTGAGTCTTGCTAATGGAGGTCATTATAATTTAACTGGTTTTTTAAAACGTGGGGTGAATTATCCCTTACAAAACTCTCCTGCTGGCCACTTGGCTTTCCATTTTTTTATTTGACATGAGCTCTGCTGTCCTGTGCTGCTTTGCACAGACTGACCATGCCGCAAAGCTTTGGATCCTTGAACTTGCATTCACTTTTAAATTAAGCTTTTGAACAATGTTTCAACTGAGCTTTTATTGGTATTGGGAAAGGGAGTGGATTTTTTTTACCTTTTCTCATGCTCAAACGAAATGGATCTGTTACCTTAAGTGAATTTAAATAGGAATTCTGCTCTGAAAGTGAACCTGAATAATGACCAGCTCTGGCCAGCACTCTCCCTGCATGCTCATTATTTTTTTCTTGTGCAAGATTTAAGGAAGACTTTGCTGTCCTTCGTCTTGTTCGCACTTTAGAATTGATGCCCTGACACGGTGTTAAGGGCCAGACCTGCTCTTCCTTGTGGGGCTGAAGATTAGAATGGGCTAACCCAAAGATGCCAAGGTGCAAGGCAATGTCTAATCAAAGACTATCAAAGGTGAAGTTAAGATGGTAGAGCTATTATCTAGAAAAGGGAAAAAATGAGGTATGCCAGCTGTAGGTATGACTGTAATATGGGTTACTTTGTAAAAATCTTGAGATCACCCTTGAAAAACAAACAACAAACAAATATACACATCTACAGTATTTTTTAGTAATTTTTCTGAGGTAGTTTTCTTGCCACTGCGGCTATCTTGTCTTCCATTTCTTCAGCCAATGAATGAAATGTCGTGTAACAAAATCTGGAAACTTAGATTCATATTAGGGATAAATTGCTACGCCTCAAAGCTTTTTGGTTATTTATTTTTATATTTAAACTTGGGTTTTTTTTGAACATCAGTAGCCAAATAAAATATTTAAAAGTGGCCAATATATTAAAGAATATGAGTGAAGTGAGAATAAGCTCTTCTGTATTTTTTTGGCTTCTGTTGTAGAAGCAAAATTCATTGAATAATTCCTTTTAGTTTCCGTGAGCTTGTATGGGAATTTTTGAGTAGAAGACTCCTATAAACTACTAGTAATGGAGCCTTTGGGATCTATTTTTAATTACCTCAGAGTGCAGTATTGAATAACATATTGTCTTTATTAGTTTTAGACCTCAAAACTACTACTCAAATAAAGTAAACGTTGTTCTAACCGTGCCTGGTGCTTTTAGACTTGGGTGAAGACTCAGTATTATTATATTTATGGTTTTATTTTGTAGGAGTATAAACACTTAAGTTATGAGAGTTCTGCTCAGAGAAGTCTAATGCTTAAAGAGAAGAAATTTGTTTATACTATACCTAGAAAAATGCCAGTGTCAGGGAGTACAATTTGATCTTCTGTTCAAATAGTTGAGCTTAATTATTTAGGTATTGAATGGAAGAAAATTTCCATGAAAGAGAAAATTAGGAAGGAGGGGGTTCATGCCTTTGTTTCCTGTGATTGGATCATCTACTGAGGATGAGGCATTCATGATACCTTGCACTTGTGAACTTTTTTTTTAATTTCTGATAATTCAGGTGATCTTTCCCTACCTGGAGTTCAGCTGAAATGTTCATTTGAATCTGTTGCCAGTTGCCTATCTCCTCAAAATTTGTAGGAATTCACTTCCTGAAAAATAGGCACATTTGTCCTGAAAGTAGGCACATTCTCTATACACTATCAAATTGCTAGGTTCAAAAATCACCACCTACAGCTTTTATTTTATAAAGCCTTCTGAAAAGATAGCAATGCCAGGTATGCTCAGCCTGACCATCTTGCTCTATCAAGATTTTATCATTTCAAATTCTGGCAGGAGTAAAGCCATCTAAAAATACTGAAAACGAGCTCTTTGCATAAGTTCTTTTCAGTTAATTATTTTTATTATTTTGATGTAGCATAAGTAAGGTTTAAGACCAAATGCACCTGGGAATGCAAGTGCTTTGAAATAGTTTGGAGCTTTTCCTAAAGGAAAATGGTTCGTTTGGGAAGATGCATGATGAGTCAGGAATTGGTGCTATCTCTGCTTGTTCAGCTGTGAGTGTTTGAATGACCTTGCCAGGCAATTTGGCACCACCTAGTCTTTGGATCCGCTAGCTGCAGAGGTAATCAGACTGAAGAGAAAACCCCAAGTCTCAGCCTCCTTGTCCAAGACCAACAGGGTAATAGTTCATGAGAAGTGCTGTCCTTTAAAGGTCACGCAGCATCGGTGGGAGCTCAGGTGTTCGAAATAGAGAAAACTGAGAAATGGTACGAACTGTACATTTTGGCACTCTTCCACTAGAGATCCTGCGTGGCTGGGAAAATAGAAATATTTGTAGGTTGGTCTATCAACCACTAACAGTTTCCATCCTTCATTAAATACATCCTTCCTTTCCCCTTAAGTAGTTTGTATTTCTAGTTGCCTAATGTTGAAAACAATAAATACATTAATTGGCACACTTTTGGTGTATGTTCTTTTCCAGTCTGTCCAAGACATGGATATGCCATGTTAAGAAGTTGCACTTTAAAAGCAAATACATATTAAAATTGTTTCATTTATGCAAAATGAAATGTATTTTAGTGTTAATTTATTTGTCAAGTTTGCCTTTCACAGACACCTGTAAGATGCTGAGTATTTAGGTGAGTTAGTGCTTGATAGTCAGGTTTATTAGTGCATTACTAAAAACTCATTACACAAGAACAACATAGCTGATAACATTGTGAAGAACTTTTTCCATTAAAAAAAATCTCAAATCTATTTTTGCTTGAACAGTTGGTGCACTGTAAGGACAGCAGCTATTCCACTGAGGATGAATTCAGTGAATTACTGCTTTGTAATTGTCATCAATACCATGATTCTTTCCAGAAACTGGGTTCTCATTAAACCTCATTTAGTTTTCTTTAAGACAGCAATTCATTGTGAAGACATATCTCTCCATATTATATTGAGCACTGGAAGGCAATAGAGTATATTTAGTGATTTCAGATGTTAATATGTAGTATCCAACTTCGAAGAAAAGCAAGATAGCGAAAGAATTATTTTGATCTGGATCCCGGCCATGCAACTGTCTTGAATGGTAACTCTTGCCTGCAATATAACAGCTTCTCCCAAATCTTCTTCTGCATGTTCCCATATGTATTTCTAATTCTGTATTCCGTAACTAGAAGGAGCAGAACAAGTAGACAAGGATAATTTCAGGAGCAAAACGTACCTTTGTCTTCTGGTTCACTCCCTTCCACTTTCTTGGCAGCTGTGTGTTTTTAGATGTACCCAGAGAGAGCTAGAGCTAGCGGGAGTGAGGGGAGAGGGAGGGAGGGCTGATGGGAGATGCAGTACAAGCAGCCCTTTGTTTGTCCTGACTTCTGCCTGTGAGTGAGGAGCACTGTTCCCCAGCAGCGGGTCACAGGATGGCTTCAGGAGCCTCCTCTTTCCGTCACTGCCAGCCTGGTCTTGGGGCAAAGGTTTAACATATCCCTTCCAGCGGGAAACTGTTCATCCAGGGTCTGATGCAAAGGTGTCTCCTCAAAGAGAAAAGCATGACATCCAGAACAAGAGAAGAGGAAAGATCTTGTGGAATAACTGTGTCTTGCTTGTGGAGTGTGAGCAGGCGGGGGGAAATGGGAAGAAGCAGATTTCTGGGGTTGCACAGCCAGAAAAACACAGTTTTTAGACAGGTGCCTTGTTTTGCATTTGGTGGACAAGAGCAGGCCTACTCAACAATCTCATGCAGTACTTTAATTTTTGACTTTGGGATCCTTTCAAGTTTTCTGAAACTGATGTAATAAAAAAACTCTTAATTATTTTAACCAGATTTCTAGTACAGCATGCTCAGTGATGCCATGCATCAAATTCTTTACTAAACAGCATTTAATCAAGAGGTAAAGCATTACATTGAACAGTATTTCAGAGGAAGTTGTTTTAGACTAATGCCAGATTAATCAAATGATCTGGTACCATAAAAACACAGAACAAGGATCTTAAATTAAATTGAAATATTATATGCTAATGAGAAAATAATCTTGAGGACGAAGAATATGTCCTCATATTTCTGTTGCTATTTGACTGTAGCCATCTATTTTGTGATGGGAATACAGAAGGATGATTGTTGAGCTGTAATTCTTATATTTTTGTTTTGTGCATTGTTTTATTCTGATGTTGTGTTGCAAGAATTTTGTTTTCTCTGTCTGTTGGGCTGATTCCAGTACAGAGGTTTGTTAGGAGTACAAAAAGGTGCCCCTGCTCAGCTGGGTCAGTTTACAATTCGATGTCTTGGTGCTTGTTCAGTTTGATTTATTGTACGCCAGAAGGGAGCTTGGGCCTCTGTAAGTGCTTATCCCATGTTCTGCTGCCTCAGCAAAGACAGGGGGTAAATGGCACATTTATTTAGAAGCAAACCTTTGCAAACTGAGCCTACCTTCTCGTGATGGGCCCATCCAGCAGGGAGCTCCCCCCTCCCTGCTGGAGATGGGCAGCTGGGATGGAGAGACAAGGATACATAGCTGTACCTCTGCCTCTAATTCTGGTTAGGAACGTGAGGAAGGACATTTTTTGCCGCTGTGGTTACACGCACGTAGCAACTTAAAAGGAGAGGGAGGAGATAGCTGCAGGCAGCGGCTGTCAGAACAGGACAGCCTTGCCTTTTCAGGGTGACAAAATGCCTGCTGCTCCCTCTGCCTTGCTGCAGAAATTCTTTGCTGGTGGGGAGCGTGGCCACAGCGTTCCGTGCCTCCAATGGGATTATCAAATGCCTCTGGGAGTACGCGGTGTTCCGGGGCAGCGCTCTCCTGCTCTGAGAGCCTGCTGCGGATGTGCAGGGAACTGCCTGCACATTAGCAGGGATTCAACTTGGAGAAGGGAGAGAGAGCACAGTGTGCTGAAGCTCTGCGTTTGAGTGGCTTTTTAGTTACTTGCAAATAAATTTGGATCTGAATAATTGGAAGTTTTTATTGAAAGGTTTAATAAATGAAAGTGTATAGAATTATTCCCTTGCTTGCTAATTCAGCTTTCTTGTGTTTTCCACGGAACATATGTGTTTACAGAACACATTTTCTGAGCCCTGTCAGGACAGCAGTCCAGTGAACTGATAGTTTTGTATATAAAGTGAAGTATGTGAGGGATGGTTTTCTTCAGATGTCTTACTGTATTCTGAGAAAAGACAGTTCTAATAAAATTAGTGTTCGGCTAGTGATTTTTTTTTCCTCTCCTCCATAGTTCCATGTACGATATTTTCAGTCACTGAAAACTTTCAGGAACAAGACAAAGTTTTCTCCCTTATGATGCTGCTACAGAAGTAGAGACTGAGAAGCAAAGTGGGGTTTGGGGGAGGCAAAAGTTTTGAGGAAACCTTTTTCGTTCATCAGCGAAATGCAAGCCAAAAGGAAGTCACTAAGACTGCTATAAAACAACCCTTTAAGGAGTTAAAAGTGAGGTATGGGAAATGCTTTGAAGGGCTGGGGAGCCTGCACTGGCACTGGGAGGAAGCAAAGAGCATAGGAGTACCTCCAGATCTTACCTTCTTTTCCCTTTCTGCACTTTGCCCCTGACCCATTACGTGAATATCTGTTTCTCTACTGATTTTGTCTGGCTCCTTGTCTCCAGCCCTGATGGCCCTTTCTTCATTTATGGTTTCTTTGGGCTTTTCTGCTCCAGCCCTGCATCCCCAGTGGGCTTAGCAGCCGGTGTCTGGCACAGGCTGGCAGGGTGCCAGCTGTGGCAGAGGGCTGTTGAAAATTGCAGGAGCCTTTTTGTTCCCTACCGTGGCATCTGGGATCTACAGGAGAACCATAAGGAAATCTTGCTTTTTCACCCTCCTTCATCTGTGTAGAGAGACTAATCCTGAACTGTGTTTGACTCATTTTATTTAGAGACAATCTTTTAGACGTACATGTATCCCTGTTTCTGCCTGAAGAGGTATGGCATTATTAGAGCTAAGATGCAAAGTAGAGCTCCTTTGGGGTTGTTTTTTTTCTCTTCCCCAGGCTGAAGTCAGTGAGAAGTGATGGCCCACGAGGAGGCAGTGGCAGATGGAGGCAGGAGGGGGTGTGACAAGGTAGCAGCAGCAATCTGTAAGAGAGAAGTAGTTTTCAAAGGAGAATGGCCCCTGGTAGGGTGAGACAGAAGAAAGAAAAGGCAGCATTAAAATTCAGATGCAAAAGCCTGGCTGCCTCTGACATATAACATTATTCTAGACTAAATTTTTATAACATGCCCTTTGTTAAAACGATCTTTTTCTTTTTTTTTTTTTTTTTTTTTTTAAGTACCCAGGGCACTCTAAAATGTGCTTTGCATTTTTAACGTGAGCCACACAGGTTTAGCTTTTTTGCTGTCAACGAAAACCACTTTGCATCTTATTTGTATCCTTGATACCAACACTAAGCTCTTTGCAGGCTGACAGTGAGAAATAGTGATGCATCTCCACTCACAGTAAATCTCCTTAAAAGATACCACTTTACCTTTGAGTTAACTGTCTCATTCATACGCAGAGCTCACATGAGGAGATCTATAAGGACCCTCAGAACCTGACTTTGGCAGATGATGCAGTCTAAAACTGTGCTTGAAGATTATAATGGAATGTAAGTATTGTAGGGATGCATAAAGACCTTGGAGACATAATGCCAGTAGGAATGACGGTGCCAGCAGAGCTAAGATATTAACTGCTGTCATCATTTGTTACAGGACCCAAGTGGGTAGAGGACCTTGGATTCAATGATCATCACAATGGGCTTTTAAGCACAGATAAAATCTTATGTGTTCATTTTGCAAATATACATAAGTGTAAAACAAATATATCTCATATTATACACCTCATGTCACATTTTTCATTACTGAAATTTTATTATATCAGTCTGAAAAAGTATCTGGAAGCAGGTTTTGTGCTTTTATTTTGTGTAATTTCAATTTTTTTTAATTTGTTCTCTTGATTATTTTTTTTTAATGTGCTGTTAAATACTCTACAATTGCCTTTGCAATTCTTGCATTTGATCATTTGCTTTATGCCTTGTACTTGGGTTAGCCTGGGAGATTCATCTGAGTTTTCTGGGACACTGTTCATAGTTTGTTCTGTACAGTAGTTCTTGTTCATCCAGCATTTCTTCTAGCCTTTGTTTTTGGGCACTGCTTTACTTCCAGCTGCTGTTTTCTGCAGAACCCCTTTGTTTCCTCTCTCTCTCCCTGGTTTTTGGCTTACTGGTTTTACTGTCAGTTTTCATAACTTTTTCTGCAGGCTGCAATCTGTGCTTGGTTAAAATATGCAACCCAAAATATTGAGCTAATCAAAGGCATCTTTCAGTGTATTTCCTCAGATCAATGGCCTGTTGGCATGCTCAGGCTGTTGCTGGTTTTTTCTCTGAAGGCACAGAGGATGCAGTGTACTCAGAACCTGCTGATGTTATGAACTATCAGTTCCAGACAGGCCAAATGAGTCAATATTTTAAGTGTGTACATATAAAGTTTGGTGCCTCAAGCTGGCAAATAAGTCTGAATGTATTATCAAAAAAAATTACTTTAAACTGAGAAACTCTGCCCAGCCATCACAGATATTGCTTGTCTGATGCCTAGAAATCCATGCCTGCTCTGATTCTCTAATGATTCAGGATTTTGTTACTGGATTTTGTTAGGGCCTGGCTTTTTACTGTTTAGCTAGGAATTATCTATACAATACCTGGCACCTGGCCTTGAGGATGTGGAGTATTCTGTAGCTGCTGAAGTTGCCTGGTGCCAGGAGTCTGAGAGAAAACCAAGAAATACCTCTGCCTGTTTCACCTGTGCTAGTTTCTGTCTAGTTAAGGAAAATAAAAATAAAAATGCAAATAAAAACAAAACCTGCAAACTTAATTATAAGATTTGACTTAGTTTTCTTTAATCACCACCAAAAACATTTTGGTTGCTGCACTTTTGAAGTCCTCGACCACACAGCTGCCTTTAGCCTGTTCCAGGGAGCTGTGACCCTACACAAGGCTGCTTGCTGGGCTCTGGGGTGTTGCAGTGATGCCATAAAGGCTTGTCCAGACTTCAGGCTTTCACCCCAGCTGTGCAGCCAGCACAGCCCTGAAAGGTTTTAGGTGTGACAGTGTAAGGCAAAAGCATCTTTGTCCAGGCTGGCCAACCTGGGGAGGACAGCTTTAAAAAGGAACAAGAAGGGAAGAAGATGGTGGGCCACAACTGAGTGAGGAAGCTGTAGTAGCTTCGGGAAACTTGCAAAATAATCAGGAACTGAGAGAGAGGACACTGTGCAGCTAGTAATGGTTAGGCTGCCACTTAAAGGGCCTGGAGAAATAGGCTGTCAGGAACACCATGATGTTCAACAAAAGCAAATGCAAAATCCTGTATGTAAGGAAGAATGAGCCCATGCACTGCAATAGGCTGTGTTTGGAGCACAGCTTTGGAGAGCAGCAGCTGAGGGTCCTGGATGGCACCAAGCTGGATCAGCCAGCAGTGGACACTGGCAGATAAAAAGGCCAACAGTATCCTGGCCTGCATGAGGAGGAGTGTTGTCAGCAAGATGGGATGGTGATCCTTCTCCTCTTCACTGGTCAGACACACATGGAATGCTGGGTCCAGATCTGAGTGACCTAGAGTGAAAGGAATGTGGATGAACTGGAGTGAAACCAGTGAAGGGCCACAAAAGTGAATTAAGGGACTGGAGCATCTATTGTACAACAAGTCTGGAACAGCTGTGACTCTTCAGCCTGGAGAAAGGAAGCCAAGGAGGGATCTTGTGTGTATCTGTCTATCTGAAAATACCTGCTGTGGGTTGGGCAAAGAAGAAGGAGCCAGAGTTTTCTTAGTGCCCAGTGACAAAACAAAAGGCAATAGACACCAGCCTGAGCACAGGAGATTCTACCTCAAAATCTGAGGAAGGTTTTTATCTGTGAGGAAGGTAAAATAGTGACCACAGAGACTGTGGAAATCTCCTTAGAGATATGAAACCCCAGCTGAATGAAGGCTAGACCAAACTGCTGTAGCTGACCCTGCTTGCAGGAGAGACTTGGACTGCTAGGTCTCCAGAGGTCTCTTTCAACCTCATCTACTCTGTGATTTCAGCCCCTCACTCAAATGAAAATCAGCCAGCAGTGCAGCATAGGCTCTGGACTGCAATCACCTGAGTGCACCATCATGAGTGACCTTTTGTAATTGTGGTTTTACAAAGCAAATCTTTTGTTTGCAGACTCTCTATCTGTCCCTATCACTTTTTGTCAGGTCATGGCCCAGACACGCTGGAAGAACATCAACTTCCCTGTGTTGTGGCAAGTGATTGCATATGCCACCATTTGTTTCTGAACATCAAGTATGAATAGAAAATTCAGTTTCCTTAGGAGCCTCTGATGAGGGATTTTTGCCAAATGCTTTCTGAAAATTGCAGATGCTGTAATAGAAGCTGAATGACTCTTAGCACTTGGTCACAATTCATCTCCCAGTGATGTTCTTCCACCTGCTTTACCCGCTGGGAATAGTTTTGGGGTATAAAAGCTGAAAGGTCTTTTGCCTTTGAATCTCAATAGAATCTCTTCATTTGTAATAGGTAATAATGATAGGTAACAATGAGGTCATTTTAGATGTTTATTAACAGGAAAAGGATTTGTTTGTCGAATAACTGACATAGAGTAATCGTTACAGTTCTTAAGTATTTGACTTATTTTTGAGAAGTTGTGCCTCTGGCTTCTTTCATCTAAGGAATTATTACCTTCAGCTTCAATTACATGGTCCCTTGGTAACTTCAAATCGATTTACAAAGGTTTTGTACCTGTAAAGGGCTGTATCTCCCAAGCACATCTGCAGCTTTTTTATTTTTCAGGTTTTTATGAATCCTACAGCTACTGATAGCAAATGCTACCAGCTTTGGGGATAATACAAAATAGCTAGCAACTCCACTGGTGTTAATAGAGCTAATGGTATCTCTGATATTTCACATCTCATGACATGAAGACTGTAGAGACTTGTTAATTACACCTGTGTATGTACCCCAAATAGCGCCCAACACAAAGAATTTGGAGGTTTTACCCAAACATTACTGTTGCTGGCAGACACTGCCTTCTGCAGCCCTTTGAAATGTATTTTAACAGATAGATCTTTAGCTCTTAGGCAGACATAGCTCTATCAGAGGATGGAAATGAAGAGAGGAACATCTCCAAATCCGCAGCATTCTCCATGGGAATTGAGACCGTGCTTTGCTGCTGGAAGGGCTGGGTTAAGTATGCTGTGGGCCTTAGGCAAAATACTGCCTCTGTTTCTTTAATGTAACGAATGAAGAGGAATTTTACTGAAATATTTTTTTTTAAATCTGGACTTTTATTCTGCACTCGAAAGAAGATAAAACTTCAGTGTCCTATGTGTACAAGCTACAGATTGCATTCATAACTGATATTGAGAAAGAGTGCTCCCTAGACTTTTGGGTAACGAAACTGCAAATCACAGATGAAACTTTCTTTGAATGATTCTAGACTTGACACTCAACAGAGACAACATGGTCTTATTTGTAACATATGTCAGTGCAGCTGATTTTTAGCCAGCTTTAACTGCTAAAGGAGACCACTTACTGTTGTAGTTTACTATCACAATAATCCAGAAAAATCCACAAAGATCGTTATTTGTGGAAAAATGAATTTTTTCTAATAAATCTTTATTTCTGAGCAGAAGCTGAACAGGGATGATAATAATTCTCTTGCTGAAGTATACAACTTGCAATTAATACTTTTTACATTGTTTCCCCTGGTCACTACAGTTAAGTGTATTACTCTTCTGAGTAATATTGATTATATTTTTCAGTATTTATGTATGCTAATTCAATAGGAAAACAAGTCATAAAATGATGTTTTATGTGCTTTTTTGGTGATCTTCAAGTCAATAAAGAGTATATTTTGATTTCCATGAGCAATGGGCTTGGTAGCTCCTTCAAAGGTACTTTAGCAAACATTGTTGCATGTTTTTTGTCATCACTGTAAATAGTTTACAGAGCCCTTAAATTTGCATTTAAATTTGTACATCATCTCACAGTAGATCTCTGTTTTCCAAGGCTTGAAAATAATATACATCTTTACAAAATATCTTTTGTGCAGTATATAATACATGTGTATATAGAGGTCCTCAGCTGCTTCTTATGCAGTCTTCCTTGGTTGCTGGAATGACTGAGAATTTAATCCAAAGCATTGTCAAAAATACTTTCCAACCTCTCCCTGCTTCAACAGAGACTTAAACACATCATGTTCAGAATATCTAAACCTGAATTATTTATAATCTTTGCACAGACTCTTGATTGTATTAGCAAGACCTGACAGTAGAGTGTTAGGCAAACATTATTCATCTCTTCAATAAAGAACTAGTAGAGTTCAGCATGTTTTGACAGTAAGTTTCCCAAGAAAAAGGACAGCTTTGCATAAAGCAAAAGCAATTAACCAATTTACTGTTGTCTTCAGCAACCTTGGCACTCATCAAGCTTGACATAGCCAACAAAATAAAAAATAAAAAATAATTTGATGTGTGTATTTATGTAAATGTTTATATAAAATTAATATTTTCTATATGTTGCCCTAAGCATGTTCACCACCAAATTAAGGATTTATTACAGAGGATTACAGAATGGGTAAGGGTAAAAGAGTCCACAGTGGCTCATCTAGTCCAGCTTTCCTGCCCAAGCAGGGTCATCCAAAAGCACATTGCCTTTTTCCTTAAAATACTTCATTATCATATTTGCAAGACTGGCTCTGAGAGCGAAGAGAAGGAGAGAAGAAACACAGGGTTTATTACCAAAAACTGCACTTACTCCCCCAAATCTTTCTCCTGAATTATACTGTCTGCAATAGATGGCCAGAGAGAGCTTTCCTTTGCTTTTTAGTCCATTTTAGATAGCTAAAGCCGAAAATCTCCCTGGACTATGGTTTTATTCTTTTTCTTAAAACTGTTTTGAACCTACTCTCAACTAAAAACCCAGAAGAGGGCTGGGAGTTCCTGTCTGTGGCCCGCCAGGGCCTGGCCCGGGCTGCAATATTTTCCAGCGCTGAAGGAACTAATAAAAAAACCTGAGCAACCCATGAAAAGGACTTTGTGAATTTATCGTCTCCTCAGAACAACAAGAGGTTTTATTATTTAATATTTTTCATTTTTGTACTGGAGAGTGCTTTGCCTACTAAATAAACAATTTTTTCCACTTCTCTCTGAAGAAATCTTTTCCCATTCCAATTAGGAGAGAAGCCACTTAAGTTTACTTTCTAGAGGAATCCCTTTAGAAGTTTTCTCCTGAATTTACCCAAAGGAAAACAACTACATTAATTGGCGCCCAATGTGGGGTTCAAGAAAATAAAAAATCTATGCTGATTACATTTTAGTTATGTTTACTCTGTATTAAGATAGAACAATCAATAGCCATATTATTTAAATTCATAATATCTCTCTCAGTAGAAGCTTTCATATGTCTCTAGTCCCTACGTTTTTTAAGATTTTAACACATTTCTAATCCTTACAGTTATTTTCTTACCCAAAAATAACTCCAATCTTATCCCTAACACATAGTTTTTACAGTAAAAAGCACAGATTAAAATAACCATTTTACTAAATATAATAATAATAATTTACAAGAAGATTACAAAAATACTAAAGTTTATTTCAAATATATATAGTTTATAATTTCTTCATCCTTCCCTCCATCCCGATTCCAATAACGTTTTAAATATTTATTAATAATTACACCAAATTTATTAAAGAGGAGCACGGGATGAAGTTTTTCAGCCTTTATTTTCCCTCTTCTACTTTAAATCTATTACATTATTTT
>VXBU01018424.1:364530-407385 GCA_013400315.1 Bombycilla garrulus | reverse complement strand
AGGGGAAAAAAAAAAGGAAAGAAAAAAAAACCACAAACAAAAACAACAACAAAACCCCAAACCAAACCTAAAAAATCAGGCTGATTTTCGACAGCTTTACCTCTGTCGGTGCGACATCAGCTCCTCCGCAACTGGTGTTACCGCTATTACGCCGCCACTAGCACGGGCGTGTATGACTCGCTCAAAAACATCACCTTTAAAGCACCGTTGTTTGAGAGCGGAAAAAAAAAAAGGTCTGACGGGGACTTCCAATGCTGCGGAATAACCGCACTCGCACCCGCATCAGCCTACCCGTACCTTGTCGCCGCCTCCCGCCACGGCCGCGGCTCCGAGTTGCCGACAGAGACAATGAGCCGCTTTCAGACGTGGCCGAGGCGCCGGGGCAGCGGGAGGAGCCCGAGAAGAAACCGATCCGCCCTGCTCACGGAGCATCCCCGGGCAAAGGCGCAGCCTGGCAGAGGCGGTCCGCTCGCCCGCCCCGCCCAGCACGAGTGGGACAGGCGCGGGGCCGGGGGGCCCGCCAGACCCGCAGCCGGCTACGTGCATGCTGCGAGCGCCCGGCCCGCAGGGTCCCGGCCGGCCCTCCCGCCGAAACCGGCTCACCGCAACGCCGCCCGGCCGCCGCAGCAGCAGCCAGCGCCCCGCGTCGTCTCCTCCGCAGGGTCCCGCGTGCCTCGGGCTTTCCGGTCGCAGCAGACCCCGGCCCCCGCCTCCTCCCTCCGTCCCGGCCCAGCACCCCCAGCCGAAAAAAGCTCGTCCCGCTCGCCTCGTGCGGTTAGCAGAACTATCACAGGAGTTTTCTCCCTGCTGTGGTAATATCTGCCTTTATCGCACCTTTAACCCTGCATTCAGTTTATTAGTCCCAGTCATCAAACAACTCTTTGAAAAAGAAATGGAGGGATGGCTTCAGGTCATATTAAACAATTACATGCCACCTGCAAGTAACTCTTTTGATTGCCTCCTTTCAATGTATATAGTTCTTTGCTTACATTACTGTAGAGAATTTTTTCCAGTTTTCTCCATCTAAAGGAAAAGAGAACATTAAGGATATTTCTGTATTTCTGGAACTAGACCTAATCTCCATTTATTTCATATGCATTCACCAAACTGTTGCTCTGAGCAGCACTACTTGTTCTAACTTAATGTGAAAGGTTACAACAGGAGAAAAAAATAAGAAAGGGATTAATGGAGTCTCCCAGTACTGTAGCTTTCAAACAGCAGTCTCTTCCATGGTTCGGTCGCTACCATTAACAGACTTCTGTTCAGCTTGGAGGAAGACTCTTTGACATTCCAGTTTTGTGGGAGTAGAACATTCAAACCCCTAAATTGCGGTTCTCTGGTCTCTCCAGAGATTTTTATCTCTTGCTCATGTACACCTTCATGCTTGTGAGGACACATACCAAGGTCAGTCAGGAAACTGACTTGTCTGAAAAAGTGATTATATATTTGGTAAAGACCATCTTCACCATAATGAACTCCCTGAATTAACTCATGCAGTCACATAACCACCATTATTGCTGCAAGGGAGAGCATACCAAAAGTACATCTGCTTGAGATATTGAGGAAACAAGCTCACAACCCCCTTTGTTCATGCTGTGCAGTGGTGAGAAGCACTATAAAGCAGCAGACAGTTGCTTTGACTCTGGAGATGCTGACATGAAGCCAGTTATCTGTAGCTCTACACTGCCACATAGATACTTCAAAGATCCAAGAGCAAACTGGAGACTTCTGGAAAAAGCAGCTCTCCCAACTACCAAGAAGCTGAATTTTAGAGGACAATGGCCAAAAGGTGGCATACTGCTAAGCTGCTCTTTCATATTTCATAGCTGTACCGTGTCTTAAGAGTTTAAGAGAACCAAAGACACTTGGAATATTTTGCAGAATTCCAGCATCTAGAATTGTTTAAATTCTGTCCTGCCATAACGCTGCTTTGCTAGAATAAATTCTTTAAGACAAAACCGAAAACATAATGAAAGTTTTGTTATTTTCTCCTGTAAGCTTGTCTGGCATAAAAATAAGCCCAGAAAAAGAAGATAAAATAATCTTCCCTATGACCACCACCATCAAGAATGAGGAATGTTTACCAGGTGATTATAATTTTTATCTGTTCTAAACTATAAAAGCTCTGATGGTAACTATTAACTTACTTTGAAACTCTGAGGCTTCCCTGGCAGAATTTTTTGGTAGTTTTCTTTCAATAGAAACAAGGATTCTTTGTTTTACTGTTCACAATTCACAATGAATGGTCTGGTGCTACAGTAACAATGCCAAAAGTAAATGGCTGTGCAAATTTTGCACGCACTATCACCCAAAATCTAGCTTCTCACACCAACCTTGAATTTATTAATCATCCAATTTCATAATTAAATTGCTGAGTATATATAGCCACAGTTACAGAAGTGCATCTCTCAACTCATCAATATATCTTTTCATTTCATAGTGCACATAAATGCATGTACAAATAACTCTTGACAATTCTAAGACTGCAGTGAATTGATTTACAATAAGTAAAAACGGTTAATGTTGTTAGTTTTAGCATATTATTTTCAGTTTTCAAGATGGTTTTTGAGGTATGTTCCAGCTGCAAAAAAATAACTAAGCTCTTCTTTGTCAAAAATATAAAAAGTTTCCAGCTCCAAAGCAGTGTTCCTAACAAAATTAGATGAATGAACATGTATTTTAAAAATTAAATGCAAACAGAGCATACTTGGAACATAATTACAAAATTCTGATCTTCTGATATAGGAAGTATATAGAGAATAAAATCAGGCAACTGTTTTTGAATGGCATTTCTATCAAGTGTTCTCAGGCATCTCTTCAGGACTGATGCTGTTTGTAGGACAGTACTGGAGATACAGGCAGAACTGGTGATACTGGAATTGTAGTCAACACCTGATTCTGGAACAAAAACATCTTAATCCTACTGAACACCCAAATAAAGATAAGAAGGATGCTGACATACTGGATCCAGGCAAATTTAATAATTTCCCAAAATCCTGGCTGATATTTAAAGAAAGTCAAGGAGCGTTAATAGAGAAGCTTTGGATGCTATCACTGCAATATCTAAACAAAGAAACTCATAGGCAGAAAGGCACAAACCTTGTTAAGACATTAGTTTGTGTCACAAATGTTAAGCCTCTGAACCACAGAAACATCTAAAAGCCTTCCACCATGGTAGGTAACAAAAGCTGGAGAGAATGTCTTTCCTAGAAGTTATTTAAACCAATTCTGGGTAAAGTACCTACTTTATGCCTTAGTCATCAAGAAGTACTTATAGTTAATATTCAGGCAAGTAAACAAATCTTGTAAGAAGTGTGCTCCATACAGATTCTTCTAAATGCAGACTTGTTCTTGTCTAAGAAAAAGAGTGAAGCACGTAAGGAATGAAGAATTAATTTGTTAAAAAAGGAAAAAAAATTGGGTCTGTCTGCACATGAACAGATGTAACAACCTCCCACTTCAGGAATTGTTATTTGGTGAGGTGATCTTGCATACAGATTTCTAATTATTTGCTTTAGGTCATAGACTACAGTATCATGCTTTGCAAGTGACATGTGTGACGGATTGGGACAGCAGGTACTGGAGAACCAAAGCAAGATGTACTACGAGTATTCCCTGAGAATATCTAACAATGCTTTAAAGGCCTTTTTAGCAACACAGGTTCCCAATAAAAAAAGTCAAAAAGTGGTTATGCAAGCACTACCATCTGAAGGAATGGACAAATAGGTATTTCATTAACTCTAGAACTGTAATGTTCACTTACCTAACAAAAAAAAAGTTTAGCAACACATCTAGGTGGAAACCATTTTCATTTGGCCTGTATGTAGTGGAGGCTCAAAAAATATAACCCTGTTATGTAACAGTTTGTGTGGCTTTCAAAGGATATAAGATAACTTCCACTGGGTAATGAATGGTGGCATTAATGATAAATGGCGTATCTGTTGCTCTTCCAGTCATCCAAACAGGGCTGGGATCTGAAAAGACTGTTGTCACTAAAATGGAGAAAGGAAACATCCAGGTTAAGGGGCTTTTAGGTATTAATGCAGAAGTCACATACCTCACAAAACAGCTGCCAATGTGCTAACGACTACCGTCCTGTAGCTACAAATTCAGGCTTACCATTTCTATCCCAGTATGCTGCAATGATGTTTGCTAGATCATAGTCACCTGCAAAAGGACTTGTGCCATTGACCACAGACACCTGTTACAAGAAGGAGACACTTTAATTATCTGTCCAGTCTTCAAGACAGTAATTCTACTGACTTTCTTACACAAAGTAACCATGCCCTTCAAGGAATAAACATAAATATCAGACTGAACATCTTGTCAGAATAGCTTCTTTCATTTTGTAGACTAACAAGTAAACACCAGTTCTAAAGTCGTACAGTTCACTCTGTGCAGTAGTACCAATAATTAGGGTGTCACCTATGATACTAGGAGGATTAACAGGTCGGTGGGGTGAATTGATGGGGAAGGGAAAAATATTTCCTCACATTGTATCTGGTATCCAGTCCACAGTGGTTAAGTAATTGCTTCTGGTTTAATTTCAAGTCTCCATTCACATAGAGCTGGGACCCTGGCACAGGAGAAAAAAACTGAAGAAAAGCCATGCTCTGCATCACAAATGTTGACATTCTCTGAAATAGTGAACACAAAAAAGGAAAATTTAGGTGGAGGAGTGGGGATACAACACACTTTTCTACCTCTTGGTATCTACAAATTTTTCTACATGGATTTGATTTTTCTACAACTCCCAAGTTTCAGATCATCACCTTAGTCTAAACAAGGGAACATCAAATAAAGAATACCATTTTTTTAAAATAGTTAACTAAATTTATTAACCCAACAAAGTTCCACAGGAAATTCAGTGAAGTCTAAAATCTGAGGCTAATGACAGGAAGATTTGACTAGCCATGACATGCAAAAAGCAGCAGGGTGACTAAACATATTCACTGGAGACACAATTTAAAAAACTCCACAGTCAAAATCAAGGATTTGTACTCTGCAACAAGAACCAAATAAAAAAGTAGGTCCTTAGTTCTTATCAACCACTCAGTCTGAAGGAAAATTTCCACATTTACAGTGGAATAAAAAGTGTCGTGAATATTGTAACTCTCTGTGATACTAACAGCTGACCAAATACTTCAGCCCAAATTCAGGATTGTTGAGCCTTTATTCTGGGCCTCAGGCTTAAGAATAGTTTCTACACCACATAGCTATGCTTGCTAAGCTTGTCCATCTGCAATCAGCAAGACTCTAAAGAAACAGCCTAATCTCCCTAGGAAAACAACTTCCTGTCTGTGCAGCTGCACCCAACGCAGCTCTATATTAGTGCTCCTTTCAGTTGTATCCCTGGGTTCTCTGTACGCTGGTGTTTTACTCTTTGCTTTAGGTATTAATTGAGTTGCCACTGGAGGTACAATGGCAGCAGTATTGTATTGTCTTGTCTTCCTGTAACTCTTTTTTGTCCCCTTTACAAGACACAGAAGATCCTGGCAAATGATTACTGATGCTTTAAGAGCTGTTGAGCAAAATCTAAGGAGTTTTAGGCTGCTGCAACAGCCTGACCCTCCACCTCAGAAAATGAACTGGTTATGTCAAGACACAGCAGTGTGTGGGAATGCTCATCCTTTTGCCTACTGCAAAACTCAGTTATTTCCAGGTGCCACCCACACTGATACTCACTGTTGTGCATTTCTGCAGTCCTGTATGGTGCACTAAAACCCAAGAGAATACAGAGCTTAAAAATTTAAAAAAAAAAAAAATCCTAACAAAGTGTATCAAAATATGCAAGAGAGCTAGATTAGGAATGACACAGCAGAGAAGGAGAAAAAAATATTTTTTAGTAAAATACACATTTTAGATAGGAATTTCAAATGTAGAAAGTTTTTTTTTAAATCTTTTGTATAAGTACTACTAGAATATTACAATGGGTCTATACATCACAACAAACAAAACTAAAAATGCTCACATAAAGCTGGTAGGAAAAGAGTAGAATCAGCTGAATGCCAACTACATGCTCTGTTGGTTGTAGTGGAAGTTCCAATTTAAAATGCAACTGATCCATTTTGCCATCTTGATTTCTGTCTTCTTCTCTAGTCTAAACAAATATTTTTTTTAAAGACAGGAATTTCTGTTAGAAAGAAAAACAAAAGAAGTAAAACCCCAGGGGACCTCCACAATGCAGCATGGATATATCAAGGAAGCAAATAAACCGCATAGTTAGGAATCCAATAAAAAGCTACTTGACTATTTATAGACACAGGATTAGAGACAAACAAGAAGCCTACACTGTTGTGTATTATATAATGTCTCATATGCCTCTCCAGAGAGGGAAAGTTTACTTCAAGGTCTTTCTGCCCTACACCATTCCAATCGTCTCCCCTGCATGCTACAAAGCATGCCTTAATGCTGGATCTTCTGTAAGCCACAGTGCAAATATACGACTTATGGTCAGGCTTGTGCCTCCTGCCACTGCAGCATGCCTCTTAAATGGTCTCTGTATATTGATTCCTGGCCGTGAGCCAAGGCCTGCTATGCTTGTGTGCCAGAAGATCCAGTACTTCAGCTACTTGGAAATACAGCAGTAACAAACTGTAACAGAGGCAGACAAAAAAATAACTGTCACTGTGAAATCCTAGAAAGAAAAGTGCAAAGCAGAAATTATGTGCTTCTGAAGGCACATATCTACTTCCAAATCTAGGGGCTACCCTGCAAACTTTACATCATGATAAGCCATGTGGCCAGGGGAGAGGGGTATAACTAATTTGATGAAAGTGAACTGATGTGTCCACACAAACCACCAGCGGTACTTAGGGACGTGGTTTAGTGGCAAAATTGGTAGGGTTTGGTAAATGACTGGACTTTATCTTATGGGTTTTTTCCAATCTAAGTAATGCTATGATTCAGTAACACTGAGGCGGAATGAAATAGGACTCACTAAAAATCCAGCAAATCCCGATGTGAGGCACAAGGTTACACATAAAGCTGCTGCTACCTGAAGGCAGCAGTGCCTGACGGGCCACCCGCTCAAAAGCGCCATCAGCACTCGTGCCCTGAGCCGGCTGCCGGTCCGCTGGCCCCATTCTGCAGCCTCGCTTCTCGCCACTGTTGCCAGGCCGCCCCGGGCAGGCCTACCGACAGGAGCGGGACTCGGAGCCGGTCCTCCTGGAGCCTGTTGAACGCTGGGAATGTGCTCCACGCCAAGAAGCTTCCCGGGCTGGACCCGATGGTGGCGACGAAGAGAACCTCGTACCGGAAACGAACGGTGGGCTGCTCCAGATACACGCTCTGCTTCAGCCAGAAACCTGAGGGCAGAAACAGCACGAGGTTTCAGAACTGCGCCGGGCCCGGCCGGGCCACGTGGGGTCCAGTGGCGCTCACCGTGGCTCTGGTAGGCCACCAGCAGCGGCGGCACATAGGTGAGCGCCGTGATGAGCAACAGCGCCAGCGCAGCGGCGGAGCAGAGCCCAGCCCGGTAGCGCGTGTACAGCGCGGGATGGGAGAACAGCTCCACGCCAACCATGGCTAGCGACCCTCCGTGCCCGAATGCACCACGCTCTCCCCGGACTCCCCGCGCCTTAAGCCCTGCCCTGGCCGATCTTCGGACTGACGAGACGCCGCGCCAATCAGCGCCGAGGGGACGGGCGCATCAGCCAATGAACGTGCACCGCTGCCTCCCGGGGCCGCCGGCGAGATAGCGTCCGGCAGCGGGACGGGAACAGAGACAGAGGGATGGGGACACCTGCCGGGGAGGCCAACTCTGTGGAGCGGCTTCGAGTGCCCCAGGAGCGCTGCGGGCGGCTTGGCCCCTGGCAGGATACTCCGTGCCCAGATGCCATAGCCCCGCCCAGCGATCCCCGGGCGGAAGCGCGACCGCTCAAGCCGTTGCCGGGGAACAGGCGAGCCGGAAGTCCCGCCTGCCGAGCCGCCGCTGTTGTTGTGACAGGGACCGTGACAGCGACAGGCCCGGCACGAGCCCCCGCCCCCCGCACACGGGCCTCGCCGCCTCTGGCTTCGCTTCCCCGCCCGCCTGCACCATGAAGTGGATGTTCAAGGAGGACCACGCGCTAGGTAAGGGTGGGTCCGGGCCAGGCGCTGCCTGGCAGCGGCCCCGCTGCCCTCAGTCCCCCGTGTCGCCATCTGTCGCGGTCAGCTTCCCCAGGCGGTCGTCCTGTCTGTGGGCGGACAGTGTGTGGCGGCCCTCGCCGAAGGGTGGTGCGATGCCCGGGGCCGGTCTCCCCGTAAAACTGGAGACCCGCTCGGAGGCGGGAATATGATCGCGATTCCCGCAGGCTCACGGCCCTGCCGGCGCTGCCCTCTCGGCCTAGGACGCGGGCAGTAATGTTACTGTGCAATGACTAATTACGAGTTTTGTTCACAGAGCACAGATGTGTCGAGTCCGCAAAAATCCGAGCCAAATACCCCGACCGTGTCCCGGTGAGTAACCAAGCCAGCTTCAACGGAGTACTTAGAGGCAAAGGTGGATAAACTTTTTCCATCCTGCCCACTCTGATGAGTTCCTACTAAGTAAATTTATTTTTCTTTTTGTGTCCTTAGATGTTTTAAAGAAGCCCCAAACACGTCTAACTACTCTAACATTTCCTCCTCTGCCCCAGTGCATATTGACAAATAAACTTTCTAAACACTTTCTAGGGATTTTTAGGATATATCATGGTCCTGCTTTCTTCTAATGGCAACTATATCCCAGCAAACACCTTAATTGTCCTTAATCTTCAGATTGTGCCTGATCCTTAGAAAGATTACGAAGACTTTTGAAACCTTGACCATCTTCCATCCTGGCTAAATGAGTTAGATGATATCCCTCATGTATTCCACGCCTATAACAAGTGGTCATGGTGAATTTCCCCATGCAAACTCTGGTGTTTGAAGAGCCAATGCAAGTGGTGACCCCTCCTTTCTGCATTAATACATACCAATCTGCTAAATAACGAATGACGTCTCCTTCTCTCCACAATCCCTTTTACCATGTTTCAGTCTCTGAAAAGATCACAATTCACACTCTTATGTAACATGTCCACATTTTCAACTCATTTGCTTGAGCGTAAAGTTTCCCACATCCCATCTGATCACGTGCCAGTTAGTGCCACTGCTGCCTCTCACCTTTTGGTAAGTAACTTCATCATTAGTACAGCCCAGAGAGGAATCTTCATTCCCACTGACTTTTTCTGCTGCTCAGTTGCACCTAGTAACAAGATTTTCTCCAGCTGCAGTCTGGCAAGCTGATATGATCCTTGCTGTTCTCTCTTGACTAACTAGCCCCTCACACATAGACTGCAGCATCCCTAATGATCATACATCTCCACAGTATCCATTTGTCCATTTCAAAAATATCCTTGATAACTTAGGGGAAGAAGAAACATGGAAACTCATAGTGTGAGTCAGAATGACATGCTGCTGCAGAATGGACAGCAAGGTGTAGACAGATACAGGAATTAAATCTCAAATTGCACAAATCCTTTGTCTCAACCGGTGTGTGTTTTCTGCTTGATGATTCAAATTGAGCTGCGTACCATTGATACCAAATAGTTGGTATCAGTTTAATAGTCAGAAGTGTTTTTTAAACTTAAATGTTTCAAGTGGAATGCAGAGCTAAGGAGTGGAGACCCTGGAACCTCTTGTAAACCCTATTTCCTGACCTGCTGTATTTTTCCTTCAAGAATCAGTCTGTGTAGTACAATAAGCATTGGGTCTTTTTCACAAGCAGTATTTAATTATCCTTCCCCCTGTACCTGTTCCTTTTTGTTTGGTTTTGTTTGTGGCCATCTTGCTATCTTTCCTTCCTGTAGTCAATTTCTGATTTCTGAAGCATTGATGAAATACTCTAAATGTCAGTTCAGCAGAATACAAAGGTAGCCTCACTGGTACTAGTACAGGGAAAGGATCACCTCCCAGTCTTTTGCCTAATGCAGTCCAGGACACTATTAGTCTTACTTGTGTCCAGGGTGCATTGCTGGTTCATTTTCAGCTTTGGGTCCACATTGCAATAATTTTGTATCATCAGCGTACAAAAGGTTAAGTGATGTGCATACTTTCCTGTCATAGGTGTCTTTAAGGCATAATACATCTTTTTACCCTGTGACTGCCAAACACAGGCACAGGAAGTTTCAAGTCATTGTGTATGAATGTAGGTTTCAATGTATCTGTAAAATCAGGTTTTACAGTGCTGAGCCAGTTCTTCCTCTGATCTGGTTGCGGTCAGGAAACCTTTTTGATCATCCCCTCTTGCTCACCACTGTAAGCCTGTACGAGCAAGCGATCTGCCAAAGCTGTCTGTTCATACCAACCCTGAACAGCCTGACCTTCACACCTGCACTTTACAGGTCATAGTGGAGAAGGTCTCAGGATCTCAGATTGTTGATATTGACAAGAGGAAGTACTTAGTTCCGTCTGACATCACTGTTGCGCAGTTCATGTGGATCATCAGGAAGAGGATTCAACTGCCATCTGAGAAGGCAATATTCCTCTTTGTAGACAAGACTGTCCCACAATCCAGGTGAGAGGCTATTCACTTGGTATTCAGAATCATTTCAGCAAGCCTGTGCATATTAGAGGGTCAGTAACACCAATCTTAGAGCTCATTTGGTGATTTTAGGAGATATTTGTCACATCGTAATCTCACTAAAAGCTTTTTTTTTCTCATGAGTTTGACAAACGTCTTATTTCTTGAGCTAGGCTGAAAGGAAAGGTGACTGAAAAATATTCTATGATTTACTTCCACGGCAAAAGGGTGAGCTTTGCAGTTGCGATGTTCTTGCACTTGGTTGAGTGCAAAAACACATACATCATCAATGTCAAAAAAACAATGATTCTCAGTATAACAAAAAAAGTTGCACAATAGCAAATGCCATAGATGGTTGTGAAAAAAATCAATAACTTGTCAGTTTACAAAGAAATTATAACATTACAGACTAGTTGCTGGTTCATTTTTTTAAATTCTTTTCTTCTATAAAGAAAAAAAAAAGAATATTTGCAACAGAAAGGGTTTTTTGCCTTTATGTAGGAATAATTTTCATTCTTTTCTGCTACATACACATATATAGCAGAAGCAGCTACAACTTCCTACACAAGATACTTTAGTAATATTTAAGGAAATAGTATGTTGTTACATGCCTTAGATGTGATATTATTCTTAAGACTTAATTGTAACAAAAAGAGTCCCTCCAGGTAACCTGATACACAAAAGGGACCCACGAGAACCATCCTTTTCTGCTTGTTTTCTCCTGACAGGACTGAGAATGCCTATAGGTCATCTTTATAACAGTACTATAGAATTGCTAGGAGCAGGAAAGAGAGATTCACTGTCTCTTCTCACATGTTCTAATGAGATGTCACAGCTAGAAAAAACAGGGCTTTGATCATTCAATATTAATGTAAAAATAGTAACTTCTTAACCAGTAAACAAAAACACAATCTGTTCATGGCTCCGCTCATCTCACAGGCCTGAGTTTATGTAATAAACTTCTGTATGAGGAGAGAAGGATGTCAGGGGTTGGTGATTTATCTACTACTCAGCAATTCTCTTCCATTTCAAGTACTACTTACAAATCTTCCCAGCTCCTCTCTGGAGCAGAATGACAGTGTTGTTTTCCCTGCATTGTTCAGTTCATTAGCCTTTTCTCAGTTTTGGGAAGTCAGAGAAAGGTGAGTTGAGGAGGCTTCATTTGTGCACCTACTGCTCCAACCATCTGTAGATAGATTGTTGGAACAGTCAACCAGTGGAGTAATTGCTAGGGTTTCTTTTTGTTTTCAAAATAGAGACCAATTTCCAACAAAATAAGGAAGCATTCTGATAAAGGCATTTGTGAAGAAATATAAAAAATCTACTCTGCAGAGAGTCCAGGGTAATTTCTCTAACTTAGGAGTCAACTGCTTTTTATTTATCCTAATTTTTCGTATTCTAACCTATACGCAGACTTACAAGTTTTAGCTTTTATTAATCCTTGCTTATATGAGGTTCTGACTGTTAACACTGACAACTTGCATGAGCCAAACAAACCATTTCTGTTTTTTTCCCTTTCAAGCTTAACTATGGGACAACTTTATGAGAAGGAAAAGGATGAGGATGGATTCTTGTATGTTGCCTACAGTGGAGAGAACACATTTGGTTTCTGAATGGTGGGTCTTGGCTACTGTACCATCCTGCTGTGTATCTTGTAAATAGCTGATCATTTTCTGTTCTGACATCCTCAGAAGTTCCTTCTATATACATGCATTTGTAACTGGATTTATTTCTTAATATATTGCTAGGTCTTGTTTTATTAGACTGTTAAATTATAAAAAGAAAGTTTTGTTGGTTTTGTGCTTTTTTTTTTTTCCCATGGCTATGAATTCCCAGAGCCTCCCAGAGTTCTTTGGAAGGGAATACATTTGATGACATCGATCAAATAATAAAGCAAAGTAGTTGGGCTACTAAAACTTGAAGAGAAGAACACACATTTATTCTGAGATGTCAGTTTAAGAAAAATAAAAACAGTAAATTAGTATTGGGAACACTGGATTTGCTAGCTTATTCAAAGCCAGGAAAAAAGATGCTGATCGTGTCGAATTGAGCTAGTATGTTCTCTTTCTCAATTAACAAACAAGTACAATAAAAACTCCTGTCACAAACAGGCAGCGCTGTCATTTCTTTACCTTCATTTTGGCCAGAAAGTTACTCATCACATTTAGTAGATGCTACACAGCTGCTTCTGTTACTTACTAGACATTGTACAGTTTCTCAAACTTTAATGTGTGGCTGATAATACCAGGAAGAAACAAGGAGCTCTTTGTAGGTTTCAATACCAATAGCTTCAGAGCTACCATATCTCACAGCTACGTCTATTTACAGGCAAAGAGGCAAACCCTTGGATTGTGTGGGAGAGGGTGGAAAAAGCAGCTAATTGACCTAATTGCATAGTGCTGGAGTTCACACATTGATATTAAAGGATTACACTGGGTTGAAGAAATAGCATCACTTTGACCTTCCTAAGCCAGCAAGGAAATGCTAAATACAGTTTAGATCCCTATTAAAAGTTTAAATTCATTTTCACACTATGTGGTGCCTACAAATCTAGTTTTTAAAATGCTTTCAGTTACAGTGGAAATTTACCAATTTCCAAACTTAAATCAAATTCATACTAACTCAAATCCCCGTGAAGATTCATTATGCCTAGAATTGTTTAGCTCTGCAGTCATTCACAAGTATTGGCAGAAGGACTCCAAAATGTGAATGTAGGAGCCTGAAATGTTGACACTGTCCTATTACTGAGGCTTGTCACAGTAACTGTGGTGCATTTGGTTACTGCATCTGAAAATGTGCTGCTGATCTCAGTAAGCCTTTCATTATTCAGAATAGCACTGCACTGTAAACCATTCATGTCAGTGCTTCCATCCTGAATTACTTCTAACTCCCTTTTCACACATTAATGTTTACTCTTAAAAGAATTTTTGATTCAGAATGAAGAAAAGTGGTTTCATCTGCCATTTTTTAAATTACCTTTTATTACTGGAAAATGTTCTGTTTCCTTTATGCTGAAATTTTACAGTTTTTCTACAGTTATCAAGTAAAATCTTTTCTTAGCTGTTAACAGAGGAGTAAAAAACATTTTAAACTTAAAAATGCTAGATAAATTACATGTAATTACATTACATTATTATTAGCAAATAGACATATCTAAAAGTAAGGGAAGATGTTATAATTGAGGTAACTTTTGGATTACCTTTCATAAGCCCCTAAAACCCCCACATAGCCTCTCTCTTTAACATCTCTGTATTTATTAGCTCAGATTTAGGAGCCCAGACATGCAGGTAGTTCCAGAGAATGTAAGGATAAATATTCTAGAGCAGTAACTTCACTTTCCATGTGCAAGTACACTTAAAAAGGCAATAAAACATCAGGAGGTTTCCTTTTGAAATGCATAGGTGAAATGCATCTCTTTAGATAATACACTCCTGTAAAATTATATAAAGCATTTGATCCCATATGATCTTCATTTTCTCTTAACCCTTCCATTTATGCACTGAACAAAAAAAAACCTGAAGAAATACCTACAACACCTCTGTGTTACTTATCTTTAAGCTAAATTGAAATGTCATCTCCAATATAACTAAACTAGTACTGGATGAATTTAATATTCAGTAAATAATTAGTATTTGGGCCAAATTTAGACCATTTAGGTGGTCTTTCCTCAAAAATTATCTTACTTCTACATGTAGATATTATGTACCTATTATTACTGCAGCCCTCTTATGACACTATCAGATAGTCTGAGAGAAAACTCCCAACACCTTTCTTTTCTCCTTGCCAACAGAATTCTCCTGCCCTCAGCAGCACAACCCTAGCTCTCCCTTTCCTCTAGTGCTTAATGGATTTATTGCAGAGGTATTTTAACTCCTAGTGAAAGGCTACATCTTGTTTTGGGCTCATGGTTTGTTTTTCTACAAATAGTGTGATTTCAACAGTCTTCGATTTACTTGGAATGTACTGAGATCAGTAAGCCTTCCAGCCTCTGTTAAGCTGAGCAGTGGAAGCACACTGTGAAGATCAAAACCTTGCTTTTCCAGAGACAGTGGGATGCTAGCATCTGGTCTCTGGAAAAGCAGCCTCAAGGTCAGACAGATTGATTACTCCTACCCTCGGACAAAGCTGCTTGTTTCTGTGCTCTGGTTTTAACTTCCTTAAAGATAAGCAGGCAGTCTGCCTTCTTACTATGACTGAAAACAGAGTGATGTCTCTGATAGTGCTGCTGTTAAAGACATCCCACTCAATGATTAGCTTCTCTGTCCTGGCAATTAGGAGCCATTGGTCCCCAAACAAGTTTGGGACAGGCAAGGATCTGTCTGGGTAATACAGATGTGCTCATTTTACACGTATGGTGGGAATGTTGGTGCCTTCCTATGCTCTGCTGCTCCCACTGCCAATTGTTAGCTTGTCCTCCTTAACCATGAACTATGAGCACTTCACTCTTGCTGCTTTCCTCCCTGCTAACTACTCTGCTCTCCTGTTGCAGTCTCTGTACTCTACTGTCCTCCATGTGCCTTGTCTATCTTTGGTTTTTGGGGTGTCAGCACTCCCAGTGCAAAGGAGTGACACAGGCTTGGAACATGTCAACTGTTACTTTCCAGGAGCAATTCTTCCAAAGACCTGCTGACAATGATCCAAGTTTACTTTGCTGCCTTTTACAAAAGCAGGGACTGTTCCTTCCTATCTCTGCATTTTTCCCTCCTGATTTTTAGAGCAGTTTCATGGTACTGCCAACAGCATTTCCTGACATTTTGGAATGAAACAGATGCAGCATTTAAATACTGATTTTCCATCACAGAAATGCCTCCTGTTGAGGATTGAGATACCACAGGCTTAGCCCCCCAGCCTTTTAAAAGATGTTTCAGCTCCTTCCTTTCTCTTTGTATATCCACTGACTTGCTCTAGGCTTAAATATGTCCACAACTCCATCCAAAAAATGAGGTTAGCATGAGTGTTCAGCATGTCAAAAACTACTTTTAAACCTGACAAGTAACAGAAAAGCAGCAGTCTACAGTTCACAAGTATTTTGAAAATCCACAAAAAAAAAAAAAAACTTACAAGGAACAATCCTAACAACCAGGCTCAAATTTTAGAAAAGAGTTAAAAGAATTTAAACCATATAACTGTGTATCTGAAAACTCTGATGCAAGACTACAGAATGAGTCTTACACAACCCATTTTAATATTGCAGCTGGATAGGAAATAGGAACAGTCCTGTCTGATCAGAAGGTTCACTGCAGACATTGTTGATTAACTATGCGAAACTAGGTATGGTAAGTTAATAGTTTCTGCAAGATTTCAGCGAAGAACACAGGTACATTTCAGGAACCTGGAAATCTACTGATAGCTCTTTAGAGAGCTCTGCCCTTGGAATGCTACTTGTTCAGTTACAGGAACAGCTACCACTTTACCTTCAGCAGTTCATCCTGTAGCCCATGTGCAATGGCCATTTTTTATCCTCTGATTACTGCAAGTTCCTTATCTCCGTAATCCCTTGCCCTCTACAAACACATAAAATTACTTTCCCCTCACCAGTACAACTGGTCTTTCTACATGTTAGTGCTGGATTTGAGTGAATGGGCATATATGCACAGAATCCAAGCTGTTATTTCTTCAACAAGAAAACTAATTTTACTTGACAAGTCAACCTAAGCGTGAATGAAAAGGATTTGCTGCTATAAATTCTCAGACTGTAATGTTATGTGTGCTGTTTGTTCCCATATATAGCTCAGTAGGCTGACAGCAAAGGCCATTTGGAGAACTGCTGTGACTACTTTTCAAGCATTTCTGCTTTTAATAGACTATTTCCCATGGAGGAGCTGGACAGTGCTTGAAACACTGAAAAGTAGGTAAATGTTTGCCTGTCCTTACAAAGAACTGGCCAATTTGAACCAAGTCATTCAGGAGTTTTCTTTCCTACAGAAGCAAAGCAGCTGAAAGGTTATCTGGCGAAGTCCTGAAATTGAGATGCACAGGATATTGTAAGTTGTATTATTTGACACAGACTCCTCCCCAGTCTTTTTGCTTCTGCTGTGGTGATGTTTGTGGCTATGTTTAGTAAATAGCAGCATATATGAAGGATTCTCAGCATCAGACACTTTAACAGAACTAGTTTTTCCAGTTAGAACCAAGGGGCTGGGGGACACAAAAAATTCTTCCAGACACCAGACAAGAAAAGCTCAGAGCTATGAAAGTATTACTTACTATATATGAGGGTTGTCCCAGCAACAGAAAAACAACCACAACGTTATGAGAACTGGAAGAAAAAAGCAGCACTAAAATTTTCCATAGCACTGCGTCAATTTCAAGTTGACATTACTTTCGCTGTAATGGCTATGGCTGGTAGATCATATCCTCAGATACTCAGTACATCACTCCTTCCTTTCTTTTGGAGGAATATTATTTCATGCAGCTCAGAATTTTAAGTCACCAACGATGCATTTCTATATTTCAATAAAAAGGGGACTCAACTCAGTAAAAATAAAAGTATTCTCTACATTGCTTTCCTTTTCACTCCTGTCTCTTTACAACACATAAACTAGAGGGTGTCTTTTTTCTGGCTCTTGAACTGCAGAGGTGTCTGCTGTGGACCAGAGCTTATTCTTGGATTCACACAGTCACATGGACTCTCATGTGAACTGCAGGTATTCCTCGGCATTCTTGACCCAACCCAGCAGAGCTTGGCTACGCAGCACTCTCCACGCTTCTTGATAATTTAATGCAGCTTCCTTGTAGTCCCAGTAGGTTTTTAGAGTCTTCATCCTGACAGAAAATGCACAAAAATGAAAACAATTCTATGATCCTATAGAATACAGGGTCACAAAATGAAAAGAGAAATCAAACATCTAAGAACCTGATGATCTCCCATGAACTCTTCCATGCTACTTAGTGAAATTCTCTTATAGGAAGTCTTGGAGACGCCCAGGATCTAAAGCTAGACATCATCATCAGTCTTACAAAAGGAAGCAAAACTCTTCCAGCACTAGAAATATCAGTGTTTGACTGTGTGACCACAGGTTACAGAAAACTTCCACGACAGCAAAAACCACTGAAGCAAAGCAGAAAAGTTGGCTAGGGTGCTTTGAACTGGGTGGAAGTTGCCTTAGCATACTAGAAAACTGGCTGGAAGGGAAAAGGACAGAATGAACTGGACAGTTTTTTTTACTGGGAAAAAAACTAACAGGGAAGAATAATGATACAAAGGAGAAAATAATCTCTTTTCTTTCCCTAAAGCAAAAGAGACTCATTGGTTTTGGTGTTATTCCCCTTCCTCAAGTAGCAACTACGCCCCACAATCTCAGCAGAACAACTGGTCACTCTGCTGAGTCTATTCATTATATCAATGATTTTCAAAAATAGGGAAATTCAGGTCTAGAGTATCTGAACACAAGTGCCTATAAGACAATTTCATCAAGATTGTTTTTCTTTTCCTTGCATTCCATTCCCAACCTTTTTCACCTTCCTTTGCCAAAACATCTGTCAGCCACATGTGATATGCAATATTTATACATTAAACACAGTATGAAGGGAAGATCATAGGCAATATGACCTTCACCAAGAAAGAGGAAGAGCCAAACTACTACAGGAACCCTGACCTTTGAGGTCTGAGAACCACTGCACTAACTTCTGAAACAGGCTTTCATGCTCAAAGGCAATTATGATCACCCTCAAAAAACCCCCACAGCTCCATCATAACAGCAGACCATCAGAAGCTGTGTTTGAGGTACTCAGCATTCTGCTATAAATTTATTTCTAAAACACTGTGACATGCAAGGCAAGCCATATTATCTATCCTTCAAACCTTGTGTTCAGAAAGATGCAAGAGTGGAGAACCTGTCTATGCCATTGATGAACATGGGAGATATAATCTCTCTTAAAAAACCTGCCCTGCACTCTTATCACAGCCAATCCATTTTGCTTTCTCCACCTCTTTCACATTAATCATACTCTGTGAAACTAAACTCTGAGTTGCTCTCAAAAGTCCCATGTAAGGGCCCCCCTAGAACTCTCCCCCACCTGGCCAGTGGAATGGTCACAGAACCCCATTATCAGTACTGGATCTGGGACTGGAATCCTCCGTACTGTGAACTGAACAGGAAGGAAGAATAGTACAATCTTAATTGTGATGGCTCCTGACTACAATTTAAGAGAAAAGAGGATTAGTCATTCATTTAATAAGCCCAGCAAGAAAGGTTTATTTTACAAAGTCTCCCTTAGATTCAGACAAAAGGCCATACAGCCAGCCACACCTTGTACAAACAGCAATGCTTGGAGACTCTCTATGGCGGATGCCACTGTATGACAAGAGAAGGTTTTCACTTCCCCAGGTGGTCAATAAGGCACGTTTTTTTCCTAACAGGAGGGGAAAAAAACCCAGTAATGCAAAAAATTTCTGTTGCCACGTTACTGCCAAGTCATCTGCAAACAATACTGCAGTGGATTTTACATAACAATTCAGATTAGCAATAGCACAACACTACAGTGCACCAGTGGTGTCCAATGGTGCGCCACCATTCCCTTGGCAGTGAGCACAGAAAACATGAAAAGAAAAAAAAAAAAAAAAGATGGATTTATGCACCACTAATTTTAAAATTATAATATGTGAGAGGGAATCAACAGAAGAAAATTAGGTAAGATAGGTAGTGGTAACAGGTAATAATTAGTCTACCTAGAGAGATGAGTGAGAATTTTAGTAGGGCACAGAAGATAGATCATAAGAATTATCACAAAGGAAGAAAGAAGGTGGGACAGCATAATACAGTACTATTTGGTTCTTGGTGAAGTAGCTCATGCCAGCTAAACACTACCTCCTTCTCAGTCTCATCTGAAAACAAATAAAATCCTGAAAAAAGCCAAATCGATGAATGTCATACTTAACATCTTAGATAAGCTATACTACTACAAATACCTAAATTTGCCTTTTAGAAGAGCCAGCAAAGTTCTGGCCCCATTAGGCTGTCTACCTGTTCTAATTTAACAGCATCCACACAGATCCTCCATGTGAAGAGTAAGAAAGTCACAAGAAGCAGGAGAAGCAGCTTTAGATACACACACAAACAAAAAAAACCCAAACCAAAAATAAAAAACATACACAAAAACCCCATCAAACAAACAAACAAAACCACAAAACAAAACAAAACCAAAAAAACCCAAAAAATCAACCAACCAACCAACCAACCAACCAAAAAAAAAAAAAAAAAAAAAAAAAAAAAAACCCCAAAAAAAACAAAAAACCCACAAAAAACTCACAAATAAACCATCAGAATCAGTTCCATGTAAAGCTTTAAATTCCCTGGTTCCTAAGTCTGACAGTGGACAACAGTAAATGAAGACAGCGTTATATGAAGAATAACCCTTGTCCTAATATATCATACAACTACAAAACAAGTTGCTCAGCAAATTTGGAAGTACTACAGAATAAGCTTTCCTTGATGAAGCAGAAAAGATGGGAGGCAAGAGACACAGAAGTGAACTAGAAGAGTCAGGGAAAGAACTTAAGGTCAAAGTGGAAAAAGGAAACTGGATGAGAGCACAACTTTAGAGCCAACCATTTGTAGGAAGAGATTAACAAGAAAAATTTGAATGCAAAGAAAATACAAAACTGGCTAACAGTTAAATACACAGAAGTTTAAAGAAACAGTTTGAGAGTGTAGGATTTCTCATCTGAAGTTCACTCAAATTCATACTCTAAGGGGGAAAGAAAAATCAAAACAACAGAATACCATGTAGAAAGGAAAAGGGAAGATGAAGGAAACAGCAACATGAAGACACTTTTTAATTTTGCTTTTTAAGTGAAGAGGAAAAACAAAAGACTTCAAAGGCAATCAGTGGCACAAGCTAACTAGTGAGCTAGTACCTCCTCTGCATAAAGAGTTTGTGCAGCGTAAAAACAATGTCACATCTGTGAATCAGCTGGACTTTGTCAGGACAAGCCCAGACAGAAAAAACAGTAGAGGACAAAAAAAAGTCAAAGGAAATGACAAAGTCAATGGTCTAGAAAAGCCCTGAGGTGAAGTGACTTTATGTAAGCAGTTCGTGATCAGCATAATGACACTCACCTACCCAACAATGCACAAGTTCACAATTTGTTTTGAGGAAATTACGATGGCTAAACAAGTGAGGACAAAGAAACTCCCACCCAAATGAGGCTAAAAATTTTGTATTTCAAACTGATTTAAGGACAAAGTATCTCTACTTATAGAATCAGTTGAAAGCATCTCAGCAATAGCATGGTCCATGTTGACATCAAAACTTTGAAACAGTCATGAGACACTTCTATAGAAAGGAAAGGTAACTGCAATCTTTAATTCAACAAAACTCAAAAGCAAGCAAGATCCATTAATTAAAGATCCAGGGCACACTTACTTTGGCTTAAGTTTGTTGCATCTACTCTCTTAGTACCATAAAAGGCTGAAACGGCCTATCTCCCCTGCTTCCAGCCACATATAGTAGGAAGCCTCCTACTTCCCTGACATGGGTTTTATCCGTTTCAGATTTCCATTGACCAATTAAGTTCATTAGTCTGAGAGAAAACACAGAAGGCAAGGATATTGTTTTCAGCCACATTACCTAGTTGAACTGGCTCATCGTGAGATTGGAGAAGTGATTCTGATACAAGGGAGAAAACAGGAATCGACAGCCAGTAGCAGCAGTGAACTGCTGTGGGACCATCCCCATCAGCAGCTACAAGCAATTAAACTGGCTCAAGAGTTGGGATAATTGCATCCTAAAGCTGATGAAATTATATCTGGAAGTAAGTCCAAAATAAAAAAAACCTTCAGTGGCAATGGATTTGGAACCTTCTACATCTCCCAGAACCTTCTACATCTAAGCCAAAGAGAACTAAGTTTCTGTACAGGTGAAACCATGCTTTACTTTACAGTATACCACCAAATACATAATGCACCTAATGCCATGCCATACTGGATGATTACTGCAAGTGATTAATTCCAGTCTGATAAACCAATTTTGTTTTTAATTATGTAAAGGGAAATTCCAGTTATGGCTTCCTCAGACAAAAGCTGCTTTATTTGCTTCCCAGAAGGTCTCTGTTTATGCAACATATGCACTGCAGAAAGAGCCCTATCTATCCTTACCAACCGTATGAGAGAAAAATGCAGAAAGAGCACTATCTCACCTTACTAGCTCTTACTCCACCATACACTAAGATGAAAACTGATTTTAACCTAGACTTAAAAAAAAAAAAAAAAAGAAAAAAGGGTTTTTTTACTCAAATGCTTTCCTCTTGTGAATCAAAGAAGTGGAATTTGATAGAATTACTGAACACCAACTAGGTATTAATAACTTCATGGCAATTTTGGGATGCAGGGTTTGAATATCACCAAGGGTAGAGAGCTGCAGGCAGCTGATCTAATAGCTCATGTTTTAAAAAAAGATACTACTTCCTCATCTTGTGTCTCTTTCCACATTTTTCAAGTATCAAAGTTTAACAATGGACTTATCTAAAAGGAGATTCAGGAGCAGAGACTGTATCATCACAGTATTCTTCAGTTTCATTTAGATAAATTCACTCTTCTAAAGGCAATGATAATGTCTTTACCGTAGAGTGTCTGGTAGATCCTCTTGTGAAATACTTGTCACCAGCTTTTGGAATTTATGGAAGAGTTCTACTTTACAGATTTTGGATCTGACAAAAAAAAGTTAAAAATTAGAAATTCTGATGGAGAAAGAAAACCATAAATTCACTCCACCTCACAGCAGCACATCTCACCTAAACATTTTTGATAGAAAGTATTATGTTCACTTCTGAAAGAATGTAAAAATTTCTGTATCATTTAAGTTTTCCTACCCCATCCAAGCTGCCCACCTGCCTTTTCCCTTAGTTTTAAACATTATATTGACAAAGAGCTGCATTGCTCCCATTCTCCCAGCCAGCACTCACCAATCTGCAGAATGAACGCTTTAATATCACACTGTTATCTGCATGAAACAGCACTATCATCAGTTCACAGCTGCAGTAAGGTTTAGCCAGAAGAACTAGTCCCAGAACAGATCAAACAAACACAGAACTCCAAAGGTTTTTTTCAGACTGTTAAATTTTGTATTATTCAAAATAAATAAAAGAAGGAACAGAAATATCTGAAACAATGCTGATGTTTTCACAATAGTGACGAGGACACATTCAGCAACAGCTTCAGGGCAGTTAAATACAAAGAGGCTCATCAAAAAATAAAGTGAGTCAAAGTTTGAAAGATCTTTAGAAGATACTATATACATCTGTCAGCTTTGAGCCCTTCTATTTCCCTGAAGAGATGGCAACCAGAATCACTGTTTATAAAGTATAGTTTGGTTTTGAATGGCCAAGCTGTTTCCTTTATTTAATTATCTTTGCATACTTGTCTTAACAATGACTGATTCAGTTCTCAAACAAGTACAAACTGATTCTCCCGAAGCACTGAAAACAAAGACAATAAAAAAAGTCAATTAAAAAAAAAGCCTTCCTATGCTGCTAGCATGTATTTTAAGAATATAAAAAATGGCACAGAATCATACAATCTCCACAAGGATCACTGAGTCCAACTCCTGGCTCAGGAAAACCCCAATAATCCCAGCAAGTGCCTAACAGCATTGTCCAAATGTGCCTTGAACTTGGACCACTGTGACCATTGCCCTGGGGAGCCTGTTCCAGCACCTGGCCACTCTCTGGGTGAAGAACCTTTTAATAATATTCAGCCTAAACCTCCCCTGACACAGCTCCAGCCATTCCTCGGGCCCTATTACTGGGCACGGGAGAGCAGAGAACAGTGCCTGCACCTTTGTGTCACCTCACGAGGAACTTGTAGCCTGCCGTAGCCTGCTGTGAAGTCTCCCCTCTGTCTCCCCTTCTCCTGGAGGACCAAACCAAGTGACCTCAGCTGCTCCTTGTACGGCTTCCCTTCCAGACCCTTCATCATCCTGATGGCCCCTCCTTTGAATTCTTAGAGCTTTATCTTCTTATACTCCTGTGCCCAAAACTGCCCCAGGAGGTGAGGCCACAGCGGAGCAGAGCGGAACAATTCTCTCCTTCACCTAGCCACCAGCGCTGGGCCTGATGGCCCCCAGGGAGCGAGTGGCTCTCCTGGCAACCAGGGCACTGCTGACTCATATCCAGCCAGGATACTAACCAGGACCAGAGGTCCCTTTCCATGGCCCTGCCTTCCAGCCTCTCATTCCCCAGTCTGTCCATACATGCAGGGTCACCCCCCTGTGCCATGTGCAGAAAATGGCATTTGTTAAACTTCAAATGGTTGGTGATTGCCCAATCCTGTCATTTGTCGAGGTCTTTATGCAGGGCCTGTATTCTTTCAAGGGAGTCAACAGCTCCTCCCAATTTAGTGTCACTGGCAAAATTACTCAGTGTACCTTTGAGTCCCGCATCCAAGTCATTTATTCGGATGCTGAAAAGCGCTGGCCCTAAAACAGAGCTCTGCTGAACCCCATTGGTGATGACAGCATGAAAAGATATTCTAAAATTTAATATTCAAGTTAATCTGTCAAAGTTTCATCTTGTAGGTTTTGGTAGTTTAGTTAATTAAACATTAACAAAAGCACATACCAGACATGTACCTACAAACTCCTTTTAGTCAGTCAGCTTTACCTTCCTTGGTATTTAATGTTATCTACCATATTGAAAGGGGGAAATAAACCTCAAACACCAATTCCCAGCAATCACCCTGAGATTCCTTGAGAGGAAAAAAAAAGTAGAAATACAAGTCTCGTTTATTATTAAGCACCACCAGTCCCTATAAGGCTGTAAATTCCTTATTTTCATTATAAAAGTTCCTTTTGTGACTGTTTACCTCAAAACCATAAATAGTTTACCTGTTTGTTGACATGTTTTTAATCCTGATTTCCCAAGGAAATGAGATGTTTGTAATCACACAGTCTTGTAGACTCTAATAACTTTTGAAAGTTTTAGTGAATTTCAAGCACGTGTTGAGAAGATCTTTCAACAATGAGTTCTTACACTTTTGTGCTAACACTTTTGTCAGCTAGCAGATAGCTCTAGCTAAGATGCGCAAAATCTATGTAACAAATTTGAGCCTACTGAGAAAAAGGGATTAGCTCGTTTGTTTGATCTTCCACATGTCTTCTGGAATACTTACACACAGCACATTGAAAACAAATATTCTACAGTGCACATGGAGCCTGTCTTTTACTAAAATATGCATTAAGTCACCTAGGTCATCCATGTTAGCAATACCCCAGACACCAGTACTGATCACAAACCACGAAGTTCCTGATCCTCTTCTTTCCACTGAAAATTTGAACATTCCAGGATAAACTTCAGTCAAATCAGGCCTAACTTCAAGAAGCTCAGAATGTGCAACTTGCAGGCATATGAACAAGTTCTACACAAGAACTGTCTAAGCTGTACTTGTTAAGCTATTCGCCCCTTGTCAGGATTGTCATGATCCTCCCAAAAATCTGGAAACATGAACAATATGACCATTGATAAATCAGTAGTAGAATCAGCCAACAGCTAAAACACAGACCACAGTTCTCAAGCTGAATTTCCACAGAACATCAATAACTTTGGCCATGTTACTTAAAATGAAGATAACATAGAGATGGAGAATTTTGACTGCAGAGGCATATGAGTAATTCCTCTCAACCTCAAGAAAAAAACATAATTATTTCTTTAAACCAGAACTGTTGATAGAGGATTTCTTAAAGAGCACAGTGCCAAGGTGACATGTTCATGGTTAGGAGTGCGCTGCCATAATTTCAACACATTTTCTGCTTTAAGGCAGAAAGTCATGTTTCAAAACTACACTTTTAATGATCATACATCCAGAACAGCTGGCTTGACTAGTAAAGAAAAAGAAAGAGAACATGCAATACACACATTTCCTTCACAGTCATCAATCAAAAAAAAATACAAAGCAAAAATTCTCTTTCCTTCAACAGCAAACATCCTTTAATAAAAACTGATCACAGTCCCTCACCACCACAATTTACCGTGTTCTCAACACTGACAAAGAAATAGGAGAAACTTGTTAATTCTCATTTAACTTTCATTATTCCGACTGCCCTCTCTCCCTTATACAGCAACTCTTCTTTTCCCCTGCTCTCTACCTTCCCTCTTCTTCAGCACTCTCTAGATCTCCTCCTGCTATGACAACATCACATGAGCTGACAAAGGGGTATAAACTAACAAATAAAACACGTGTCTAGATATTAAAACACTCTCACCTGCTCTGATGGCTCCCGATCCCCTTCTTTGTTGTTCCCTGGCGGAAGCCGTCTGAAGTGACATCCAGAGGTTGCTCAGGGACTGCACTCCAACTGATAGCTGTAGAACAAATTGTTAAAAAGGAGATGCTCTTATCACAAAACCAGAACCTAACGGCTCCTTTCATTCTATCTGTTCATGTGATGCTTCCCAAAATAATTCAAACTAGAAAGAGGACCATGGTGTTCTAGGGCCATAATTCCAGTACCTAAAAGAATGCTTAATTTAACAAAATGAAAACACACAGAGCTTTCATCTTAATTAGATCATTTAACAATCCATGCCTCCAAATACCTGGCCTTCAGCTCTACAATTCTCCATTTCTTAGGGGGATTCTACTTTGTGCATCCTGTCCAAAGAAAGCATGAAGAAATTTCTGAGTTAGATGGCTTATTTTCATATCAGGCTGTGAAATACTGCCCTAAACTACTTGCACCAGTCACCCTATGTTTTCCTTCTTAATTTATTGTCTGCTATAATTTTATTGTGTAATCTAAGGAGTTTCATGTTTGATAACTTGATATACAACAAATATTTGTACACTTTACTTGAAAAATATTAGCTAGTTGTCAAATAAAAATAATTTCTTGAAAGAGACAGCAAGTGCCAACAGCCTTAAACTCTACCCCAAGTCTGAGAACTTTATAATCATCTCAGACTGTAAACTTCTTAATGCTGAAACTCTGCATACAATATCTTACAATTTCTAAGTAATGAGCAAAGCATCAGCAGCGTGTCAACAGAAACAAGTCTAATCTGTCCCCCCGTAGTGTAACAGCAGGCTCTTCAACTTCTACTACCATGAGACAGCTTCTGTTTCCTAAATTCTCCCTCTCCTCTTTGTTCCTAACAGGCAAAATAGTTGCACATGCATTCACTCTAAAAGACCATCTTGTTATTCAGGATGCTCAAAGGTGCTTATGTTACCCACCCTTGTATTACAATTCAGCTGTACACTGCAATTGTTGTATTCTGCTAAGAATCACACAGTGATTCAAGTACAATGCTGTATCATTCTACAAAATTACAATTCTGTGTAACACGAAATAATATTAGATACTTAAGACTGGTATTAAATCCTCCACATGTGAAATAGCTAAAAATCACCTGGTTGGAGGATATCAGTTTCTGACAAACAGATACAAAGTTACTTAAAAAATAAAACATTTTCCAATCTTTCACTTTTTCATAATTATCTCAAATTTCAAAGCACTAAACAGAACAGATATTCTCTTAAAGTAACAGCTGAAATGTTCTTATTAAGCATTTTTCAATACTCTGTGTAACAGCCCTAAATTTAGAGTTTATTCTGATTTTTACTCCTTCAAGAAAAGAAACCACCTGGCACAAAGAAAAGCGTGCTAAGGCATCATTCATCTTTATTTACCAGAATGACCTGAGAAATGTACAGCAAGAAAGACATACACGGAATTTAGCCACAGCTGCTTTTAAGGCCTGTTTTGCTAACTCAAGCGGCACTGTTCTTCAATGACAAAATTTGTTTCCTATCTCACAAAATTAAAGAATTTTCCTTCCGAGCACTTGTAAATAACTCAAATTTAATGAACCCTTTGGAACCCATTAAGGAACCCTTTGTCTCCATTCTATTTTATCATTAGCTCTACTGTAATAGAAAACCTTCCAGATCTGGTTCCGACAGAAAAGTATACAACAGCAGAAGCCAGTTTTCCAAATGAGACCATGTTGCTAAATCACACTGAGGTTTAAGCTATCATTCATCACCACGACAAAAAATGCCATGTCCAGAATACCTATCAATACAACTTTTACACTATACTACTCTGTGTTCTTTCTTCATTCACAGATTTTTGGAGCAATTACAAACATAACTTAGCATGGCAAGTCTTTTATTCATCACCAAAGAGAATGCAAAAGTAACTCAAACAAGAAGTATTTTGTTTTCTTCTTGTACTCAACTTTTGTTTTCCCTGGTTATTTTCTGTCTATGTTTAGATTATAAACTCTTCATGACATCAACCAAGTGTTTATTCAGTCTGAAAACTCCCTACTGGAAACTAGAGGCTGAGACAAATATTATTAATTATTAACAATTAAGTCATGACCTGAAATTAATTTCTTGCTTTTCATACTTTGCCGCTAGTATACTGGCAAGGAACGATGTTCCACTTCAACAACCAAACCAAGCTCATTTCTATTCGGACTTTTGCCAGCAGTTATGCAACTAGCCCAAAGTGACTCACCTGCACTACAAGGAACAAGTTTTGTTTTGCTGTTAGTTTGAACTTCCTGAATTGCCTGACGGCTATGTTCAAATTGAAGATCAGATTGCAGCAGCTTAACCTCCTGCGTGAGAAAACCATCTGGTAAAGATGAGATGTGCTGACACCTAAAGTAAACACGGAAAAATGCAAGTGATCTTCAGCACGTTCTTCCCAAACAATACCATTTTGCAGAATTTCCCTTCATTACGTAAAATACATTTATTTTACATTAGAACTGAATTGAATAGAGTTATATAGATGAGACAAGGAGGTTTGGAGGCATTTTTGCCCTCAGAAAAATATTTATTAAATAAAACCCCAAAGCCACACTAGTTCATTAGGACCTTGTCCATCCTAAAAAAACTATGATGAATTGGTTTTTAAAAAGGTCTAGTTAAAAGCTATTATAATCAATTAATTATGCAGGACAAAAACTGCAATCTACTTCTGCAATCACAAAGAAAAATAAAAATCATAAAGTATTTACATAGTCAACTGCATTACACTGGGAACTGTTTTATGAGCCTAAAGGTTTATCATCAAAGCCTAAAAACATATAAAATATACTTACAGTTCCATGTATAATCTTATTTTTGTAACCTTAAATTACCGTTGCATACTGAATGTCATTAGGGTCACGTGAGGAAAAAACAGCATGTGTTTAATCACTACAATATTTACACAGAGCAGGACTAAGACTGAGATTCATATTGTCAGATGCAATAGTCAGAAGAACTGCCTGACTCCACTAGGACTAACAAGGCTAAGCAAATTCTTGTTATGTGTTTAAGAATGAGGAAAGGATATAGAAAGCTCCACCAGGTATGTCACTAAAATTTCTCCACTGAAAGACTTATGACCTCTTTTACAACTATCCTAGAAGCATGAAGGGGTATAGCGAAAAGGAGTTACTAAACAAAGTCAAACCTTTCATATGAACTGGTTTAGTAACTGCCACTTAAAAAGAATGGTTCAGCTCCCTGTTTTTTTTTTTTTTTTTGCTCTCCTTTCCCTACACTCTGCCCAAATCCTCTTACTCTTCTCTACTGCTCTACTCTACTGATTTAGCCTCTCAAGTAAGAAAAATATCCACTTCCTATCCTTGTTGCTGGGATAGTTTTCATCAACTGAAGAATCTGAGGAGAAAGAAGGCCAGTGCACAACAGATAATTTTCCTCATTTTGCAGCAGTGCACTTCATCTCTCACATACATCTCCCTGAGGTTGTGTTATGAGAGCTCTACTACTCACAGCAGGGAGAAAGATCAGAGCTTGCATGTAACTGAGATTAAAGAAGCAAACAAATTTTTACCACCATGAAAATGCATGAAAGCTTTGCCTTTCCAGTGTAACACAACTGTCTTCTTCCAGCTGACCAGCACAAGCTGTCACATACTGTGTCCTGAACCACTTCAGTAAACCAGAGAACAACTGAGGTGGGAGGGGACCTCTTGTAGGTCATCTAGTCCAACCACCCCTCCTCCAGCCACACAACCATCCCTCCTCCAATCCTCAGGACAGTGTCCAGATCTCTTTTGAGTAACTCAAAGATGGGAGACTCCACAACCTCTCAGTGCTCCATCACCCTCACAGTAAACAAGAGTTTCCTGATGTTCCAAGCAAACATTAATTAATGAAGATAGTAAATAAGTTTGGATCTAGTATTGATCCCTGGGGTACATCTCCTTCAACTACACTTAGCCCAATCTCTACCCTCTAGGCCCAGTCATTCAGGTAGTTTTCAATCCACATCTACTCATCCAGCTCACACTTTAGCAGATCCTCTATGAGGATCTTACAAGACAAATTATCAAAAGCTTACTAAAGTTCTAATATTTGTATGACATGCATTGTCTTCCAACGCTCACTGTCTCCACACACACCATCTGAGGAGAGCACTTACCTTTCAATAACTGCTCTTCGCATAGCTTCTTGGCTATATGGACACTTTCCCACTACAACTGCTGACAGATACACTGGATACTGCAGAAAATGCATCAGAAGAGCTCCTTGACACCCTAACACATTCCAGCGAGCCAGTTTATCACTGCAGGACATAGAGCATGTTCTGTCTCCTCGACCTGGCTTCACGCGTAATAATCCCACACAGTGGTACCCCAGCCCAGGTATTCGGGCATCATCCAGCTCTCCAGGTACACATTTTGCTCCAGTTCTATGAACATCTACTAGCTTTGGTCTCACTAAGCCAGTCTCCCTATTAGCTGTTTGCATCTCCGCAGAACATTCACTGCTCTTTTGATTTGTGCTGTCTTCTCGTTTCACAAATTCATGCTGAACAGCCAGGTCTTCAGTGATTATGGAAATACAACCACCATCATCAGTTTTCATTCTCTTGATTATATGACTACTTGCCATCTTCTCTGATTTCCTTTTATCTTCTGGACGCAAGTGATTATGATTACTTCTACATTCTGCTGGCTGTTCAGCTGCACAACCTCCAGTCACTGGCTTAGAAAGCTGGTTCTCTGGTTCACTGATTGGAAAAATAGAAGCATCTCCACCTGGAACAAAAGAAACAACATAAAATTGGCCAGAAAACAATCTTGTGACTGGAACACATCATACCAGTAACATTACAACTATTAGTAGCTTTCACAGATCTGCACCTAGGAAAACTTAAATATGAGAACACATTTTTGAAACAACATCGTCCTGTGCAATGCTGCATCAAATCTTACTGAAATTTGAGGCAATATATGCTTCATTTCAAGTTCTGCATTCTATGTAAGAAATAATCAAGAAAGCAAAATTTACAAGCTATAAAGTAAAACGTAACAAAGGCATTTGACAGACTACAAGCAGTGCTGAAGACTCACATGGAAACCAGCCTGATCTAACCAAATATGAACCTCAAAAGAAAAATGAATCTGCCAAGTAAGGGTGAAAAGTTTAATCTGTATCACTGAAACAAGCTCAGAACCAAAATTCTGAAGCTCAGTTCAAAGCAAAGCAAGCCTGACAGGCCTGCTGATTTATGGGAGAAATTTCTCACAATGAGAGAAAAAGTAGTGTAATTATTCTCACTAATAAATTTGAAGATGTAATTTCTATTGTCAAATGCACTAATGAAGAAAAATAACATTGCATATTCATAAACGCACTCAAAATCATGAAAATGTATAAGCAACTAACTCACTCTATTAAGTACTGATGAGGCATATTTTGAGAGTTCTTAAAACTCCTTTGCTCTGTAACAGCAATTGAAGAACACTCCCGTGAGAGAACACACTAACATCAAGATGCCAAATACATCGGTAGACCATGAGGCCACATACCTTCATTCTGTCAAAAGATTTTCATCTTTGTGGTGCTGGTTTTCTTAAACACACAAAGGATGTCTCATTACATTCCCTAAGAAGTTTTGTATTGGGGAGCTAGTGATGTTTCATGAATGGGGCTTTCTTTCCTGTTTTTCATGAATGTGGTTTTGGCTTGTTGGGGGGTTTTGTGTGAGCCAGTGTTGGCTCTTCTCTCCTGTTTTTCTTTTTTGCTTGGGTTAGGGTTTTTTGTTTGCTTGTTGGTTTGGGGTTTTTTTTTGTGTTCATTTGGGGTTTTTTTCCTTTGTTTGCTTCATGGGGTTGGGGGTGGTTGTTGGTTGGGTGTGGGCTATCTTTCGTTTGTTTTTTGTTTGGTTTTTAGGAATGGTGGGAAATGTCAGTATTTTTAATTTTAAAATTGTAATCCAAGGAGATAATGTTCGAAGCAAAGCAACTAGGCAATATGGCAGGACCTCTGACAAGTATGTTATTTTCTGGAAAGGAAAATAATAGCTATTATTCTTTCAAGTGAAACATTCCACTATATAATGAGCAGTACATCAGACTTATTGAGTTCTCATGAATCACATCCAGTGAGATAAAATGCCAAATCTATCTGTGGAGGACCAGGCAAGTACATCTTTGGGCACATTAATTACTGCCTCACTCTCAATCCAGACCAATGAGAGACTAAAGAAAGACAAGTGGCAGGAAAGATTCTACACGTGGGAGCAATGTTCTTGGTTCACTCCAGCATACTCACAGGGGGTTTGACTGGAGAAGAAAATAAATACGATATTTGGTTTGAGCTTCCATTTCCCAGTTTCAGTTCCTGGACTAAAGATACATTGCTGATGGGAAGCTGCAAGCCACAACTGATGGAGAAGATACCTGTTAGGCAGAAAGTTTTCATGAAACATTGACTTCCTTTTTGATGCACAACAAAAACAACAAAACAACAAACCTTAGATGCCCTCTAGTGCCTATTCTTTCCAGATGGGAGTCTACCAAGAGCCAATCAGTTATGCTATTACAGAGAGATGGCATCCAATATAATAAACACACCACTGGAACTTTAATAACAGACCACAAAGAGCTGGATTCAGTGGAGTTAATGTTAACCACCTCAAACTGTATAGATAAGGTCCTGTCCTCCCACTGTGTGTGCTTTTATCAATTCTGCAACTCATCTGATTCTACAAGACTCAGTTTAGTGGCACCAAATTGCAAGAGATGCACTCATTTCTGCAGAATTACTGTTCTCCTGGCGCAGTTCCCTGAACCAGTTTATCCCATGTAAACAGTAGGACTGGTGTGTGGGAAACAGCAAAAACTCTGTCCTTGACTAACAGTCATCAGATCTGCATCGATGTCACTTGAAATCAGAACCTAATTCTTCAGAGACTCCACAAGAACAAGGAAGAAGCAAGCTTTTGTGAAAAGGCTTTAACACTACCTAGAAGTATAAAAATTAGGCTAAGATCCTGCTGAGAACAGGAAAAAAGAGTGTTGCCCACACAGAAGTAATGCAGTCTTTCACTACATTCTCATATCTGAAGCGACAAAATTTGGCTATTTCAGCAATAGGTCAAAATGATTTGTATCATAACAACCTTAGGTAGCAATGAGTAACAGCACTGTTACGGCACTGACTAAAACTTCATGCACGCCTCACCTCTGGAAGCTCCTCTTGGCCACAACTTCAGCATGGCTGTCATTCAGAATGTCTCCTAAAACAAAACCCAAATGCAAATACTAAATCATTACTTAGACATTTTGTTTTTACTTAAAAAAAACAAACATAATTTTACATAGGACAGTTCTCCATATTTGTTAGTATCTGAAAGTTCACCATTGGTTTTAGAGTACTGCAAGATATTTATCACCACAAAAGGAGGTAAACAGCCTACACAAATGAAGGGTAGAAGTACTCAGTCTGCAGCAAGTCAGACACTTGTTTGAATACCAAATTTTAACTCTTCTGATACTGGAAACCCTTTGAGTTGAATGAACACTACAATCCTTCAAAATCTTCCTGACTTCTGTTTTCAAGGTTAAATCTCGATAGTCTCAAAACACATTCTGCCAGACAGTTTCATCTAACAGATAACCATTAGCATAACCTACCACCAAGTTAAAAATGTTATCGTGAGAGGAGAGTATTTTCTAAATTTGAGATCACTGAAGACAAAGAATGGCAAAACAAACGAGTGTTGCTTTTTCCTAGTCAATTTTCTACTCAGACCCTTAATATCTAGACTGTAAACAGTACAGCAGTTTAATCATAATTTTCCTAAATTAGTCAGAAAAATGCCTGTATTAAAAGTCTTCTGAGATGGCCACATCACAAGACACATCCAAAAAATCTAAGATACAGAATCTATTTTTTTCTCTTTTGATCCATTAATTAATTTCAGAATGAAGGACATTATGGAGAACATGAAGCAACCTAAACCAGATACACACAAAATCCTTTCTCATATCTCAGCCCAGTCCCTTCTCTAAAGTCTAAAGAGACTAGAAAGCCCTGTACCTCCACATGCATGAACACCTTTTCCTCCTTAGCCATCTTTCAGCATTCATCATTACTATCGCTTCTTCCCTGTCCTAGCAGAGGAGACAGATACATCGTGAATTTAAAAATGGACAGACAGAGCAAGGAAAGTCTCCTACAATACATAGTAAGAAATGGTAGTTGTGAGAAGTCATGAGTATCTATCCCATACATTCATTGTACAACACTTAAAACTATCTAGCAGTAATATGCAGAAAGGAAAAAAACTTATTAGTACCTTCCTGCTGGTTCGTACCAGCAGCAGTATCGCTTGCATCAGCGGTACCTCTTACCCAGCAAAACTATACTGCAATAGGTAACCAAAGCACAATTACTTTGCTTATGATTTGTTTTGTTTTTAGTTATTAAATCTTTGAGTATGCAGACTCAGAGCCTAAATACACATTTCCAGATATAAAAAGTTAATTCGCCTTAGGGGCAGCAAGCACAGCAAACCTTCATGGCAGTTATTATGGCTGTCTAAGCTCCTCTCCCACTGACGAAGGAAGGTCTGCCTTACACTTCTAGCTTCAATCCAGAACAAGCCTGAGCAGAATGCCTTGGACATTTTCATTGATTCTATGACACCAGCAAGAGAGAAGGTAGCATAGGTAGTCTGTTCTTGAATTTTACACCATACTTACCACCTTTTCGCATTTTGTTTTGGCCAATACATTTTGTTCCAGTTCCCATAGCAACAACTTCATTAGTTACTGAAAAAAAACCAACATTAACTGAAAAACTATCACCTCTAACTATTGCCAGAAGCACTGCTCTCATACAGTCATTCTGAGAAGACAACACCCAGAATTCTGAGAAGGGAATGTACAGAGAGGCAGACCACGGGACCTTACAGAAAGGAAACAGTATCAGATCGAGAACTGAATACAGCAGGCAGAAGCATTAGTGCTAGGAAAAGTCTATGACTGCACAGGAGGAATGCTAATACAGGCTTGATATGCTAGACAGCACACAGCAGACACTGACATAGCATTCCTCAGGCACGTAAGAAATAATAAATATGGGATACAATTTGCCTGACAACACTGAGTGCCACTAAGGGAAAATAAGATGATGCCGAACAAACAAAAAATGTAGTAACACAACCTGTTAAAGGAGAGCAAACCTTTCCAGGATTTTATCAAATTAAACATGTTTTTTCAAGAGTTTATATTAGGAATTCAGGTACTGCCTAGACTTTCACCACACACTGAACAGCCAAATGAAAGATTTCATTGTCTTGTTTACAGTCTGGGAAGAATAGCATTCCACTAAAACCACCTCTTTCCACAGAGATGTTGTGAATCACAACAATGGCAAAGTTTACAGTCACAAAGAGTAAAGAATTTGGGTAGAGACTGAAACGGAATAGGAGGGGGTGTATCTTGTTTTAAAGGCATCTTAAAGAAAAGGAAATAAAAAGGAAGCATCAAGAACCTTCTCTGCCCCTCCCTTCTCTCTCATCTCTATCCCCAAAACTCATTCTTACCCTGCAAGTTTCCTGGACTGTCAAGAACCTCTCTTTGGGCTGCAGATTCCACTTTGACAACAGCTGCCAGGGAAGTCCATTCCCTGTTTGGATCTGGTTTCCCCTGCTTAGGAAGTCTGGCCCTATAATGCAGGTAACATAGCCCAGCGATTTCATCAGCTGACCACATGGCTCTTGATTCAAGTGCAGGTTCTACACAGAATTGGATTCCATCACGACACTTGAACAATAACCTCCATCTCTTCAAACCCTACCATCTCGTTCTTCATGACACTTTCCTGCACCACATTTCAATAACTAAGACCTAACTGCATCATCCAAGACTACTTATAGGCAATAACTTTTTCCAAACCGCGAGAAAGAAAAAAAACAGAACAACGCTAGAACCCTTAAGTGCAGCAGCAAGTCGGTCCGCTGTGTCCCCAAGGCTCCCACTACGCAGCAATCAACAGCATGCATTACGCCGCCGTCCCGGTGCGATCTCTGCAGCGCACCTGAGGCGCCTGGCACACCACTCGCCTCTTCTCGAGGCCTCCCCCTTGCCGAGACCCGAGGCAGCCCACGCTCCGAGGACGCTGCCACCGCGGTCGGGTGCCCCTCCCGCCACCCGGCTGCAATCCCTGCAGGCCCCTCCCTACCCGCCGGGACCCCGGCGCCACCGGCTGCTCCTCTGCGAGCGGCGCGGCGGCGACCGAAACCCCGGAGCCGCGCCGCCCGCAGAGGTCCTCGGAGGCCGCGCACGCGCGGCTGCTTCTCGCGCGCGGCAGCCACAGCCAGCGGCAGCTCTTGCGCAAGCGCACAAAGACTCAGAGACGAGTGCGGAGGCAGCTGCCTTTATTGAAAGTATGCGCCGCGCCGAAGCGCAACCGGAGATGCTCTCGCCGAGCTCGGGCTTCACGCGGAGTTCCCGCAGCGGTCCGGAGCCTCACACAGAGGTGCCCTCGGCGGGCTGCGCCTCCTTCTTGCAGTCCTCCGGTTTCATGGCGGGAAAGAGCAGCACCTCCTGCAAAGAGTGATTGCGTCACCGGCCGCGCCGACCGGCAACACCACATCCCGTGCGCAGGTCTCGCGAGAGCTGCCCCAGCCCCGGCTCCGCCGCGGGCCTCCGAGAGCGGCGCAGGCGCAGCGAGGAGCCGTTCCCGGGCGGCATTCCGCGTCCTAACACATCTCACACTGCTGCACTCGGGCACTGGCTTCCTCGAAGAGATGGCCGACTTTGCCGAATCCCATTCCCTGTTCCCTGACAAAACCAGCAGTAGGAAGGCACTGCCACTGCTTATGCTTACCTTGATGTTATTGGAATCTGTAAGGAACATGGTCAAGCGATCGATTCCCATGCCCCAGCCAGCTGTAGGAGGAAGGCCGTACTCCAATGCGGTGCAGAAGTTTTCGTCAATAAACATGGCTTCATCATCACCTGCAGCTTTTGCCTTAATGAGGAAATTAATACAAAACGTGAGCTGTGCAGAGCTAGACATTACCACTCTTGCTAACCCCTCCCAAAAAGGAGGAGTACTGCTATTTGTAGCAGCCATGTAACTGAAGAAACCAAAGCTCGATAGAGGCAAAAGAGACACAGACAAAGAAACCTCAGCGCACAGAGAACTCTGGAGGTCCTTTGTACAGGTGCTCCCAAAATAGCTCTAGACTCGATGCCTTTCTGACCTGTAAGTCTCCTATCTTGGCAAAGGCCCAGGTTCTTTACTTCAGTAAAAACCATCTTTCAGAGCCATATGGCAGCAGATGACAGCAGAATGAATTGCTTTCAAAGGCTTATGGGGTTCTTTATTAGTAGCAACTCCCATTTCAATGTTTGCAGAAGCAACAAAGAAACATAATTGGTTGAATCATCAGTAGCTGCTCCACGAATAGGGGCTGTTTTTCTCCTCTCAAGTAGAAAGACTAAAAAACCCTACACTGAGGTGGTAACTAATGCCCCTGACCCTGACAGCCTTCAAGTGACAAAAGTCATAATAATAATAATATCAGAGATTAGCCAACCATCTCAAATTTTAAAAAAGCCAAAAGTAAGTGTCAAAACAACAGCAAATAGTTTTGTGCACAGGTTCAAGGAAGACTTTGCAAAGACTGTTACGGCAAATTTTTCTCCCTGAAATGCATCCCTCATCTCCATCTCCACTGTAACATTAAATTTTGAGGCTAATTTTCATCCAATACATATTGAATGAAAGTCTGTAAAGTCTGGCTATAATCATGAGAGAACTGCAGCAAGCATATATACAGTAGACCAAAATTTAAAGTTATCTGTAATATTATTCATTCTGACTGAACATTTTGAAATTTACTACCAAGTTAGTTAGTTAGTTTTGACAATTGTTTAAACCTCTCGGGCACTTTGAAGCCATTAGAAAGAACAGGAAGATCAGGAACTCTGTTTCTTCAGACCACATAATTTGACCTCAATTATGTGCAGCCAAGCACGTGTTCAAGGATGTGTATACCAAATTACTAACAAAATGCGTTTCACTCACTCCTTTCGGAAGCTTACATAGAGAAATCTAGTATTAAAAATCTGCAAGCCTAATAGTTCCCAACGTGCACCTCCATCCTGTGAGTCAACCTAAAATATTAGTACTCTGTTCAGGAAATTAAGATCTCTTACACAGCAAACTCCTACTGGACAAGAAAATTTGTTTAAGAATCTAGAAATATAATGTGTACGGCTACATAAATACTTAACTGGGAAAAAAAAAACCAAAAACAAAACGTTTCAACCTGGGAAAGACACAGAAAACTTTTTGCACACTTGTGTTTTTCCAGATTAGTACTTTGGATGGAATAAAAGGGAAGATATTCCAAAACAAAGTTGCACTAGAATACCTCATCAACAGCAGTGTTTGAACTTGTTAACCTTAAAGAGCAAGGTACCTATAAAAGGAATTGCATTTTAATAACAGGCTTTCACTTGAATGAGAAACACTCACTCAAAGTAGTAAATAACTCTTTTCAGCAGTAGGTACTAATGACAGATTTGGGATAAACACAAGAAGTACTCTTTGCTTACATGCCTGTATTACATTCACTATCAGCAAGACACCATACCTTGGCCTGATCCTCGAAAAGCTGACGCTGTCGGAAAGGATCATTAAGTTCTGTGTACGCATTGCACACTTCCTTCTTCATTACAAAGAGTTCAAAACGTTCTGTTAGGCCCAGAAGAGAGCGATGCCTATGTGAAGTACACAAACCAGACAAACCTTAAAACAATCATACTTAAAGAGGCAAACAGCACATACATTACTGAGGGGCATTGCTCATACTTAGCACTAACAGCTGTCAGCATTTCTAAGCATTGACACGCCTCTTCCCTGGATGATGGGTTTCACAGCTCAGGAACCAATGTCTATCCCGGCTTGTGTCAGAATTCCCAAACTAGTACACAACATCAAAATCTCTGTTTTCACAGACGTAACTTTTTTAATAAAGTAGAAGTCTTGAGTTGCACACTGACCATGTGTCATACTCTTACCATTTGGCAAGTGGACTCATGACCTGTGGGTGATCACAGATGAATGTAGGGTTGATACAGGTGACTTCTAGGAATTCACCAACTAACTGGGAAAACAAAAGGGAAACAATTATGCTGTGTACAATTATGCTCTTTCCTAGCAGTGCCTTCACGAAGCACCCTCATTTCCTCTCTTTCACTACTGAAGAAGGTACCAAAAATCTGAACAGTTTCTGTTATGGTAATGTCTTCATCAACAGAGAGTGAGTCCTACTCAGGTAAGGAAAAATGACACAGCAAAAACTGTAAAATAATTCAATTTGCACATTACAGTAAGGGTCAATAGGAAAAGCATCAAAAGAACAGCTATCAGACAATATTTGGGTACAAAGGAATACAGCTGATAGAACTATATGGTACAATATAGAACTATATGACCCTTTTGGTCAGCTACATACAGATGCACACATCTCACAGAGAAAACTGACCTAAGATAAAGCAAATCTGTTTTAACCACAAGAGAGCCAGTTATCCAACTAAAATCCCCTAGTGCTCAAGTTAAGCAGACATAAGTAAACTACATTTTGGTGTAGATGACATGAAAGAAGATTCTGACACAGCAAGTTTTCTCATTATAATACAACAATAGCTGAAGGGCATTGCAGCATGTTTTTCCTGGTGCAGCTAAACCTTTTCTTCTAAGAGATTTCTGTTGATACAGACAGATCCTCAAAGACATTAGGTTTATAAAAATAGCACCTTTAACTTACTTTGTCAAGAAGCCTGGCTGTTGTCCTGGGAGGTGGACATTCAACATTTCTCTCCACACAAAGGTTATCAAAGAACCTGCGAGTTTCTGAAATTGCAGACAAAGATTAGAACAGCCATCCCAACATGCAATTTTTGTTCTTACTAGCTACTTCAACGTTTCTTAGTGACTTGCAAGATCTCAATGGTAGACATCGTGGAAAACATGAACTTAAATGTCAATCTACAGAAACAGTGTTTGGTTTTAATTGTTTACAGTAAAATAGTTATTTTATACTTCAGAAATTTGACAATAGTTAAGTACACACCACATAACTGCTGGACATTATTTTTTTGGGGGTTGAGGGTGAGAGAGGAGGGAACTGGGGGGAAAAGCAGTCACTATGAATTATATGAAATTGTTTCCCTTATGTCTCTCAATTCCAGGAAGGATATAGCACATAATTACATTTTTAAGAAAGCCCCGAATAATCACACACCCAAGCTACAATTACAGGTGAGGAAACTCAACTGCACAAGAGAGAAGAAATATGAAGAAAAAAAGCTGGATGTCTTCAATGGATCAAGAACTCCTTACACCAAGCCTCTTGAGTATATCCTTTCAAGTATACTCAACAAAGAAAGAGGCAAAGAGTCAGATCCTGCCAAAGATGGCAAGGAATGAAGGCTTCTTTCTGGACTCAGGTAGACCAACAAAACCAGAGGAAAGGAATCCCCTGTGTTTGTACTACTTCAAAAAAAGCAACTGACAAACTGCAGCCTGAGAAGTTGCAAACTTTTGGCCCCTTTCTGTTAAGGAAGAATTATAAGACATTCACACTCAGCATCTAACCTTCAGTTTCAAAACACTCAGTTGATGGAAACGTCACTCCTAGGACCTTTTCCAGATCATGCACCATGCTAATTCTCCGGAAGGGAGGAGTAAAATCTATCTCATAGGCCTGTCCATCTTGACCATCTGGACAGTAAGTGATCTTGTAACTCCCAGTAATATGTTTCACCATCCCTACAAAAGGAATGTAAGGTTTAGAAGAAGAAGATTACATAATAATCAGTTCTTCCACAGATTCTTGCCCATTTTTTAATTATATTGCATACTTCACCTGAAAGCAACTTCTCTGTAATTTCCATTAAGTCATGGTAGTCTGCATAAGCCATGTAAAACTCACAAGTTGTGAATTCAGGGTTGTGAGTCAAATCTATTCCTTCATTCCGGAACTGACGCCCAATTTCATATACTCTGTCCAGACCACCAACCACCAACATCTAAACAAAATGAAATTCTAGTAAATGCACTTTCTCAAAAGAACCTAAGACAGCCCAAACACATGCAACTGCAACACAACCTTACAAATCTCATTCATGAGACAAGTCCACTTTTCTTCAACAACAATCCTCATTTTAGCTATATTTGCTTTTTTTAATACAGTTTAAAGAATATAGGCTTAGCTATGAGAGTCTTGCATTTTACCTTATGGTAAAGTTCTGGAGCAATTCTCATATATAAATTCATATCCAGTTCATTGTGGTATGTGATAAACGGTTTGGCCACAGCTCCACCTGGAATTACATTCATCATAGGAGTTTCAACCTGTAACAACAACAACAAAAAATTCCCTGCTTTTGTGAAATCTGTTTCTAAACCACAAATGCATACATTAAACAAACCAACCAAAACATCCACTTTTGATGAAAAATCTATATTTCACTTAATACTTGGCATTCCAGTATATGAAAACAATTCTGAACTAAAGTGGACTGAACAAAACTGCACTTTTTTCATGCAGTGAATAATAAAAAATTACTTAATTAATCTGTTGCTCTGTCAAGTAATTTATATTTACTACAAATGTGAACCTGTTGGGTTCATGTCATCAAAGCCAGGAACACTACTGTGGCATTATCACAAAATCTTCCCTCTACACTGCAGAAAATTAAATTCAACAAGGCCAAGTGTAGTTTCCTGCACCCCTAGGTCAACATAATCCAATAATGTCTATAGGATGTGGACCTGGCTTTTATCTCCAGAGGCAAAACAGCTTTTAAAAAATGTTGTTTTCGCCCTAATTTACTGAAAGGACAGCAGTAGTTTGGAGTATTACCTTGATAAAAGGTTCCCAAGCCATAAACTCACCAACTGATGAATAATCTTAACTTTACAAAGAGAGGAAAGGAATTGCTCCCATTACATTAAGCTGATAAAACGCACTATGCTGAGGCAATTATTGTCAGTTCTGTAAGAACTTTGTATATGAGCCTGAGTATAAAATGTCCTTGAAGCTAAGAAGTTGTAAACAGATTCAGTATGCAGTGAGAAGCAAACACTGATGCCTTACCTCAAGAAAGCCCAACTCATCTAAGAAGCTACGAAGGTAAGTGATGATCTTTGCACGGGTTATAAATTTCTGCCTCACATAATCGTTAAGAATTAAATCCAAGTATCTCTGACGATATCTGGTTTCCTGAAAAGAACATGTATCTTTAGAACAAGTTAGATAAAATGTCATGCCAAAGGAAAAAATACCAAACAAAACTAATATTACTTTGTTGACTGATAATATCAGCAGGTAACAAACATCATCCATTCAGATTATCTGTGGCATTCTTTCCCATGGCAGGGGTGTTGGAACTAAATAATCTTGAAGGTCCCTTCCAACCCAAACCATTCTATGATCTGTCAAAATGCCTCCAAGACTGACAGGTATGACACATACCTTATCTTTGAGGCCAAAATGAAGATGAGGCAACATGTGCAGGCATGGAGACAATAGAGTGATTTCATAAGGAATAATACTCAGCTCCCCTTTCCTTGTTTTCCCAGGATTCCCCTCTACACCAATAATGTCCCCACGACGCAGCTTGCTGTTAACACGGAAATATTCTTCCTCAGATTTGTAGAGGCTGTAATTGCAAAACAAATGTAAGCACGTTTTTTTAAAGTTCAATATTCCAAACCGTCCTCAAGTGTCTCACATGATAAAATCAATTAAAAAAAATAAATAAATAAAAAAAAAAATATATATATATATATAAGTTATTTTAACAGGAAGTCAACCACAACATCTGAAGCAAAACATTTCTTGGCTGCCTAAGCCAAACCACAGATAAAATAGAATACTCAAATACAGATATCTAGACCCCAGAATGCACTGCAGTTTAGCATGCTACTGGGAATATCTCTATTTACCTGGAATTTGCCATGACCTGCAACTTGACTCCTTCACCACGAAGATCATAGAAAATCAGTTTTCCTCCAGCAGCACGCTTTGCGTGGACTCGACCTAAATATCAAAGT
>VXBU01018424.1:256349-364515 GCA_013400315.1 Bombycilla garrulus | reverse complement strand
GCTAGACATCAGGAAAAGAGTCTCTAGCAGAAAGGATACAGGGGAAAAAGCCACAGTACTATCACTTAAAATCATCAGCTCTGAACTATTCATTAACTGTAAAAGAGAAGCAGTTAAGTCTCAAAATGAAAACTAGTGCAAGAAAGACCATAAAAATTTTGGGTCCCAGAAGCCATATTACAACCCGATCTTATAGCTGCAAGGGATGTTGCACAGGTCCACTCAGTCTGAAGGGTATGTCCTGAATAGGTTAACACTGCTACAAAGCTTCATGACTAAGAGATCAACAAAACTCATAAAGAAAACAATAAACCAATAAAAGCAGCTAAGACTTTACATTTTTCTGTATCCCAGATAAACTTTTACCTGCCACTCTCACTGTAATGTTTGTCAGGTGATCTCCTGCCTGCAGGTGACTGTACTTGTCTATAAAATCTGAGAGAGATAAGTCAACATGGAACTTGTGGGGATAGGGATCTTCACTGGAGCCCTTAAGCTGTTGGATCGCATGGCTACGGATCTTGTAGTATTGCTGTCACCAGAAACAAACAAAATCAAATTATTTTATTAGAATCTGAAAATATGTTACAGGCTGTGAATTAAATTACAGCTGCCCGCCCTACTGTAGGAATATACATCTCCCCTTTTAGCCGTTTAATTACCCATGAATAAAAAAATCAAATGCAAGTCAGTAAGATTTATTCAGTGACTTCTAATAAGCATGGGACCAGATGCTCACATTTGGATCCAAGCTCTCCTCATCAGTACCAACATTATCCTCAGAAGTCAAGAAAGGCTTATTTGAACGCTTTTCATTTTGCTCCTTCTGCTTTGCTTCTTTTTCAGCTGTTTTTCTCTCAGCCTTTAAACGTCGCTTCAGCTCACTGCAAAAGAGAAGGAAACCGGATGCAACAAGTACTCTACTACTTCTGCAGGGAAGCAACTGGCAGGATTCTGCCAAATCTAACTGTACCAATAACCCTGTCACTTCTCTTACTTTTCTCAGTAGTCAAAATAATTCTGAAACATGTTTGAACATTTTTTTACTTTGAACTCGTTCAGTTCATCCCCTATGATACAAAGACTCAGAGAAAGCGAAAGCAAAATTAAACACAGTTTGATCAGACCTTGAGGACGCGTGCCTATGTGCTCAAGGACTTGACGCACTCCATTTTAGGCCCAAGAGTCTATCAGCCCTACGCAGCGTGTAAATGAAATAAGGCAAACTCCCCTCGAAGTAAAGTAACGTAGAGTTACCGAAGCCACCTTCCCGGTGCGGCCTATTCCCTCACGACCCTTAGGCTCCCGCCGCGCTCCTGACCCCGCCTTCCACGACTCCATAAGGAAAGAAGCGGGAAGAGGCAAACGCAAAGCACCGACCTGCTTTGGTCATGAAGCGCCTGCTGCCATCGGAGCGCGGGCGCGGCCCTCCACACCCAGCTGCAGAGCCGCGCAGCGCCGGGGCTCAGCATGGCGCTCCGACGAGCGCCTTGACGGAGACACGCACCGGGTCAGCTGGACACACTTCACCTCCCCGGCCCGGCCCCAGCTTACCACCCGCCCACCCTCACTTTTTGCTGAGGTGCGACTCAATCTCCGCCGCGTTGCACTCGCGCGCCGCCGCCGCTGCCGCCGCCATCTCCCTGGTGCTGCGACCGCCCTTCCGCCCTTCCGCGCCTGCGCACGCGGCAATGGCGGCGGCGGTGGCGGGCGGCCAGCCCGGGGCAGCACGGTCCCGATCGCTGTTCCTGTGGGATGACGGGCGTCCTATGCGGTTCTACCTCCGGCCCGGCCTGGCCAAGCTGCGCCTGGCGCCCCTAGTGCTGGCGGGCGGCGGGCGGCTGTGCCGGGTGCAGGAGCCGGAGGCCGTGCTCCTGGCGGAGCCCGGCGAGGCGGCTCCCAACTGGGCCGTCTCAACCGAGTACGTGACGGAGTGCGTGGAGCGCAACCAGCGGCTGCCTCTGGAGCCCTTCCTGCTGGCCGTCCGCGGCCGCCTGGCCTTTACAGAGGCGGAGGATGCGGCGCTGCTCCAGGCGGTGCGCGGCCAGGGCACGGTGCGGGTGAGCGGGCGTGCGCTGTGGATAGAGCTGGAGCGGAGGGGCCTGACGCGGCACAGCTGGCAGGCCATGCGTGACCGCTACCTGCGGCACCTGCGGCCGCGGCTCTGGGGTGAGCGAGGGCCACAGCGGCGGTACGCGGTTGGGAGGGGGCGTGGTGGCGGCAACGAGCGTGGGGCCGTGTCCCGCCGAGGCCCGGCAGACGATGCCCGCGTGTTTCCGCAGAGCCCCCGCAGACGGACGATCCCACGCAGCTCAGGGGTCTGTTCGCGGCAGCTAATCGGGAGTTCGAAAGCACGGAGGTGAGCGACCGGGGTCAGCCTGGGGAGCAGCAGTTGCCACTGCGCGCAGTGCTCGAGGCCGGCCTTCCCAGGTGTCACAGATGGCATAATAGAAACTCATGATTAACACATGAAATGAGTTTGCACCACACTATTCCTTCTGCTGTGGCTAAACTGGAGCTTCCTGGGAGCTGTCACCTGATTTGCAATAAGTGATGCCTCGTTGGTACATTTTTTTCTTGATTCCTTGCCCAAGCTACCATGAGGAGGTTTTTGTGATGAGGGTTGTCACGTTAAAAGCTGTATTGGCAAATGGAAGTCATCCTTTCACCTCATGCAAAAAGACGTTCCTGCCATTGTATCAACACTTACTTTTGCCTTTTATACTTAGTTTGTTCAAATTCTTCCTTATAGTTCATGCATCCTGAGCATGTGCAGCCTCATTAACAGATAAGGCTTTGCTTCAATCAGTAACATTTACTGAGCCTAGTAATTTCTGAGGTTTTAATACACTGTAGAGTCAAACATGGTTGGTTGCAGTTGTAAAAGATTTACCAGAAAATACTATGTCTAATTGGTGGTTCCACTTCTCTTACTGTTAGTCAGAAAGTGACTCTCCGGATGCTGCAGAACTTTCTACACTAGATGGAATGGGAAGGTCCCCAGGAGAAACAGCATCTGATCTGAAAACTGGACCAGAGAACTCTGCTTGCTCTGACATTCAGTTAAAAAGGCAAGAAACACCAAAAACCAGTTGTTCTTCCAATGTGGTGGCACAGGTAGTAAAAACTATGGAGCACTTCATGGAGAAGTTTGCTGTGGACCTGGCCACTGTTACACAGGCCTTCCTGAAAAACAGCGGCGATGTGGAGGCTACTTTATACTTCCTACAGACAGGGCAACGCTTGGATGGGTACCCTGTATGGAGCAGAGAGGATGATTTAGAATTGCAAAAGGATGATGAACATATCAGAAATAAATTGATAGCCAAATTTGGAGCTGAAAATGTAGCAAGGCGGATAGTGTTTAGAGAGAGTTAATGAGAAGACATTACTGATCTAGTATGGTTGCATTAATTTAATAGTCGTTTCAGAAACACGGTGGAAAGTTTGATCAGAGTTCTGAAGTTTCAGAAATGCTTTAAAGTAAATTTTTTTTGTCTTAAAAGGCCTATTTTGCTTTTCTACATGTCTAAGAGAGGCAGCTGCTTTAATCCAAACAAAGCAATGCTTGTACCAGGCCATATGCTCTAGTTGGGAAAAGTACACCAGCTTTCAGAGCTATGAGTAACAGTTGAAGTAGGAAATAAAAGTTAAGAGAGAATGATCAGAGGTTATATATCTATCACTTAAGCTGTGTTTGTTTATTGCTAGGATATAGTCATAATCTGAAAAAATTGGTACTTCTAGCCTGAAATTGTGCTGTGGTCACTTATTCTAATATTATTTGAAGTGAGTCCTAAAAAGTTGGAATGCATTATTTTGGTCAAATAAAATGGGCTGGTAAAGGTGAAGATTTTTCTTTTTTTTTTTTTTTTTTTAACTGCTATGGTGTTAACATTTTGGGCTTTTTAGCATATGGCACTGTGGCACTCAGAAAATTAAGGTAAAATGGGAAATGGCTGAAGTTAAACCAAATTAAATTTATATTGAAAATAAAAAACAATATAATGAGACTGCTGTTTCAGGAAGCCACTGCAACACCTACTGGGTATTTGAGGAGTTAACCAGTGTAACCAAATAAATGCCAAAACAGCACTATGCAGTGTTTCACTGGACTGAAAAAGTGAGATTTATTTGGCACAGTCATGCTATTCAGACTTTGAACAGTTATTTGAGATTCGTGTGGAAGCCAGACAAGCGCTTAATGAGAGAGGGCAAGACAACATAGCAAATAAAGTAATATTATTTTTTTTTTAAATTAGAAATATTACCAGCTTGGTTTGAAATCCAAATTTGGCTGATGGCCAGGTTCATGAACAGGAGACCTGCCACTTCTTGCAGCTGAAAACTCCCATTCTAGCTTGGGCTGTGTACACGTCTCAGCAGCACCAGTGTTGCAATTGTCTTGTTTAACAAAGCTCTAGAATTCAAAGTGAGAGGTATAACACATTAAATAGCTGCAACATAAAATGGTCAGATTTCCTCTATCTTTTTATAATTCTAAGCTGCACTTATTTTAAGAGTGAGTTTGTCTTATTTGTACAGTTAGTCTAAGGTGCAGTACAAACTTCTGAGTCCACATACAGTGTTTTTGCCTTTGCAGAGCCATATGGACACACTGTCTAACGCGGAGAATCTCTCCACGTGTGCTTGGTGCACTCAGTTTGTGTAGGAACTAAGACAAAGAGACCACAGTTTACTCAAGGTTGCCCCCCTTTGTCTGTTATGAACTCCTGAAAGGCACTGCTTATCCACAGTTTAACTTGCTTGTACATGCACATAGGTCTAGGTCTCTTACCTGGTTAAAACCTGGAGGACCCAGAGATGACACCATATCGTATGGTTCTGGTTCTGTCTTCTCCCATGATAAATATCCTTGTTCTCTGTCTTTTTTCCTTTGTCTTACCTACAACACAGTTATGCTCCTTTCAATGTGCTGGAGACAGTTTGGTTCTCCATATTCATATCAGGTTTCTGTACTATGACAAAAGGTCAGGAAGATTCTTTTTGTAGCTCAAAGAAGTTTCTTTCTATTATTGCCTGGAGCAGCAATATTTGTATACCTGGAAAAGTGAGCAAAGTGGCAAGGCACATACAAGAACTTTGAGTTAAAGACAATTCTACAGCCAGAAATTCTGGGTCTGGAAACTATTATATGGAATTTGGGTATTTCCTATTTGCTTTCTTTTAGAGTTACCCAGAATTCATCAAAATCAGTTAATTTCTGAGCTTTCATAACTAGAATTACCAATGAAAAACTGACTTTTTGCACCAGTTTGAAGAGCAACAGAGAGGAATACCACAGAGTTAGCTTTTAAATGTCCTTTTGACTGGAGACTTTTCTCTCCTACATTTCATCGATATAAAAAACAGAGTTTACTCTTCTAAACTTGTACAACGTAAACTCAATGTTTGTTTCTAAACAGACTTCTGTGATCTTTGCATATGCCAAAGGATGTAGTTAAAGTTTTACACATCATCAGGATCTTGATATTTTGGGGGGTTTTCGTTGAGTTTTCTTTTTTCTCTTCTTAAAAAGTATTTTAAGTTATCTTTGCTCGCATTAAGACAACTTTAAATTTTCATGTGGCCAGATTGGCAGTAGACTTTGCTGTTTCCAGAAAAAAAGAAAATCTTACAAATTGCTGTATTGAGGAAACATACCTCTGTAATAAAGATATACTGAAATCAACAATCCTGCATTTCTCTGATTAAGCTTAGGAAGCAGAAGTGAAAGTTATTTTTAAAACAGTACATTAGGGAAATGCATCATATGCTACTTTTATGTCTTTTTTTTTTACAGACTGGAAACATTGTGAAGTCATTTATTAAGGTAAACACGATACACAGAATTGATTGCTTCCACTGAAAACAAGTATTCATAATTAAGCCACTCAAGCTGACATTGGTAAATGTAGAGATAATTAGCAATGTACTGAAAAGAATCTACTTTTGCTCAGAATCCAGCTTCTTGACACTTACAGGAGGAAGCTCATTATAATAACTTTAGTAAGAATGGGCTTTTAGCTGACTATATTAAGGTATATTTTAATGGGACTATAAAGAAAAACAGTAGCTCTGTGCTCTGACACAGTGCAACTCCCACTTCTCTGTGTCAGCTTGCTTGCCCTAAATTTGCATAAACACAGTGTAAAGGAAGACACCTTGCTTTCAGTGAACTTACTACCACGATACTAGTGCTGCCTGCTCAGCATGGATTTTGTCCTTCAACAAGATCCCTAGTAATAAGACTGTTATTTCCATGATACAATATCTTGCTCTTTTCAGGGATTAGGTGTTTAGCTCTAGGAAGTCAGATACCCATATTGCTTAGGAGGTGAGTGTTCTGTAGACGTACATTAAAGGGATACTGCAGTTTACACATGAAAGAGGATGTTCAGAAATAGCTACCTGCAGGCATTTCAGTCCTCCCCAAATCTAGAAGCAAGTTTTTCTCCTTGTCTTCTGGAACACTTAAAACCAGGTGAAAACAATTCTGTTGTTCAGGTTTGAACTATATATTCCCATTGGAGGTGGGAGAACCTCCAGTGTATACAATGGAGAATGGCATAGTCCATTAAACATATTTTTTTTGTGCTCCAAGAAAAGAAATACTCTCACCAAATAGTTCAATAGGAACAATTTCCTGATCTTCTCTTGGTTTCTTCAATCCACTCCCATTAACCTATCTTCTCACTTCCAGTATTTATGCCAATGAAATCTTTGTCTTTCTTTAGGATTTCAGCCTAAGCATAAATTCTGCCACCTATCTGGACTGTGGGAATTCCCAGGAAAACAACTGTTCTTGGGTTTGAAAGCTAGAAGACAGAATTATTTCAGCTAAAAAATAAATGGATTCACATAATCCCAGAAATAGTTTCCTACATGAAAACCCAGGAGTTTTTATTTTCAGCAGTAGCTGGTTTATTCCATTTTCCCATTATACAGTAAGCAAACACAAACATTTCCTCACCTTTGCCACCAAGGCTGGATACTCAGGCACACAAATAGAGCAAAAGGAAAACTCGACTTGAAAACTCAACCATTNTAAAAAAATAAAAAAAAAACCAAAACCCAGCATCCTTCCAGAAACCAAATGCCTGGTCATCCTTGTGTCTTTTCTGGCACTACATATCCTGTGTGGCAGCATGTCAAGTAATGTTTTCTTTATGCAGCTTCCTTTTATATTTCCTATTCCTGTGCAGTGCAATTGCTCCATGGGGCTCCCCTAGTCTTCAGCTGTGGCCTGTGGGTGGTTTGAGCTTCTACTACCTGGTTCTACTTCTTTGGCAATCTGTGTGCTCCAACCTAAACAATTTGGAAAACAAATTTGCTTTACTTTAGCCTCCATTGTGGCTGCATCTCCAGGGGTTTCAGAGAGTGACCCCATGCTGCTGAGAGCTCTCCTGAATGTAGTCAGGGTTCTTGTACCACTTGTCCTTGCATCCATGCACACACTTCTCTGCGTGCACCTCTGTCCTCTTTTGCTCTAGTGAACAGTTCAGCACTCTGCAGCCTTCAGAGAGTAAGTGTAGAGACCAGCTTTTCTGCCTTCAAAATTTGATACTCAGAGGAGTTCTGGGAAAACAAAAGATCCAGAGACATATTTTTCTGTTCTTCTTCAGACATAACAAGCCGGTAGCCCAGCAAATCCATTGCATCTTTGCACACATTTTGCACTTTTTCTATTTTCTGGAAGGGAAGTGTCTTTCTCCAGGCCTGGGATACTCTCAGTGCATCTCTCGACCCAATATCAAAGGCTTGTGCTCCATGACCCTTCCCATGGGTGATGTTGTGGACCCACTTCTGAAGCTCTGGTGTGAATTGGAGTTCTGCAAACCTGTACATCTGAGCAGCCCTTGCTAGCGGGTCTCTGACAATGTCTTCATAGCGAACCAGCAGATAGCGGTCTTTCAGGAAGCTTGGCGCGGCCTGACTTCCTGCCTTGTATATCTCAACATGGCTTTTGCAGATTACTCGCATTGTGTTGTAGGGCCCCATTTCACCCTTTGTCTTCTGAGACCCCACAACAATGTTACTGTCACGTTTCAGGTCTGCCATTGTGTTCTCTCGGGACCTGAACACAGCCCGTGGATCACGTACCAAGTGAATGATTTTGAGGTTCAGGGATGGATCAGTGAGAAGGGGATAGAGAACTTTCAGGTCAAAGAACCGAACTTCCTTGATGGCAACATGGCTATAGGTTTTACAGGCTTCCTCCACCTTGCTGAATGGATACTTGCCACAGATTGTTTTGCAATTGCCTGCAGCGATTATGTCACTGCGACTGAATGAGTCGCAGGCAGGTGGGGAGCACAAGGCTCGGCTTGTCTCCCACTGAAATAAATCAGACTTTTTCTTCTGGCTAGACATGTAAGCATCAAACACAGACATGTCACACAGAAAGACTGACCTGACCAAGTCCCGCACTGCCATGTGTAAGACTTTGGCACTGTTCTGGTACATCTTAACCCAAACGTGCCATGCAGGCTCCATCAGGTAGAAGACACTGGGGTGCTGGCTGAAGATTTGTCCAGTGAAAGAGGATCCTGACCTCCAGGAGGAGAGAATGAGGATGTGAACAGGAGAAGGTTTTTCTTCCATGTGGACATTATTGCTGCAGGGTAGGAAGTAGATGAGAAGGAAGGACAGAGCTACCAGAATCAGGAGCACCTGCACTCTTCTAGATTTCACCATGATTGCAAGGTACCTGCAGAGACAGAGGAAGTTCAGTATCACAAGATGATGAAAAAGGCAGGATGTGGTGCATCAGGCTCCTGTGCATCTCTCTGCAGGCACAGGGTTTTGGAAAGCTGCCACACTGCTAGTGACACTGTGACAACCACTGCACAAGGTGGCTTTGCAAAGGACATAAGTAGTGCAGGGCTGAAGATTTTCTGCAGCAAAACCACCACTGTTTGTCAGTAAACCATTCTAATATAGTCTTAGAAGATACTTAAAAGCTTGTCTGCCCTTTTATCAAAGTTTAAGAGCTAACTGAGTGCACTGAAGTAAGTTGGTATAGACAAATGTGTACTTCACGTACACAATCCCTGCAAATGACCTGGCAACTTTTACAAAGAAAGATGCAAAACCTTGCTTTTTGTGGTGAATTCAATAGTTCCACATTTTACTTTTAAACACCTACTCTGACCAATATTTACAATTATTTTTATGCCAAAATTCTGTAAATATACAATGTAGGTTTCCTTTTTTTGTATTATACTGCTTTTGAAATGTCAGGAAACATTTATTGTCACCACAGGCAAAACTTCACATACAAAAGGAAGAAGCTTGGCACTGTAATAAATCCAAGAACAATATTTCCTCCACAGACAGAGCTTTGTAGGTAATTGTGCTAGAAGGACCCATCTTTATGTAGACAGGCTTAACTGTTTACCTGCCCAACCAGCCCCCTTCTTGGCCTAACTCCTTTTTAAAGACTGTCACCTGCTATCCCTCCCTCCAACCCCACTCATCCTATAGGTCTTTTATGAGAAGACATACAATAGAACGTGCTAGTTGAACTCAAAGGTTTGCCCAAAGCTGGCTCCTTGTTTCATACACTAAACCTCTCTCTCCCTGTGGAGGATGACTGAATTATTGTAAAATGTCTAATAATTTTCATGCCTTTGGGGACGTGGCATGAAAGAATTCATAGCCTAAATACGAGCTGGCACAGGAATCTGCAGGAAGAATGCCACTGAAATGGGATCTGAGGCAGAAAAAATTAATTATATATTTTTTAAGTACATTAATGCACACTTTGCCAATTACTCCTGTCTTGTGTGCTCTCCTTCTATCCCCCAGTAGTGCCTGGCTGTGCCTCAAATACAGGCTGGGTGTCCACAGCATGGGCCGCCCCTGGGGACGGGCTCCTTGGGCAGCACCGCAGCCCAGGCAGCATGGGGTGCTCCCCATCACCATCTGCCAGGTTGGCAGTTGAGCTGTGCCACAGTGGAGACAGACCTCTCTTGCTAGTGTAGATGCTTTATATTTTCCAAGGTGAATTAAAATTTTAAAAAATGTCTGGTTCCTAGTCATAGTCAGTCCTTCCAGGGAAATGCAGAGCAAGACAGGACAGCAAGAGCAGGGCCTTTAGGGCAAGATGTTAACCCCGGACAGAGAAGCATCTGAGCCCAGGCCCTTACAACTTTGTACACTGCTTTTGTGCAGTCCACAATTGCACGAGACTCAAGCAGCTATGCCCATGCAGAGTAGCAGCCTGCCTACTCAAGCAGCAGAGGTATAAAATGACTCAACCAGCTGCAATGCAGACACTGCTTCCCTGCTACATGCCTGCCATGCCATCTGGGTCCACAGCAATTGTGAATGTTCCCAAAGTTTCCCTAACGTCCTCCTTACGCCCTGCCTCAATTTTCCTCTGCAGCAAAGCTTTCAGACTAATTTTCACAGATGAGCTCCTCCCATTTTTTCAGTTCCTATAGTACTGACGTTTTAAATTTTCATACAAGCCACTGCTGCTAACAAACGAGGAACAGTACTAATCTGTCCCTTCAACATACATGCATAAATTGGCATGTTTATCTAAATTACCTGCTGTGCATTTGTGTTGAGATTAGGGTTTAATAAGGCAGCAATTTCTCAGAGTAAGGAAAATACCCAGCCCGATGGGTAAGTCTGGTTGTTGCTAATAGGTGCTACCACAATATGAATTTTACTGTAGTAATGTCTTGCAAGGATGGGGCTGTGCATTTAGTGAAAGACCACATCATTCTTGTCTCCCGGACAAGAAGCCCCCTGATTTTTTTTGGTTATACAAATGGCCCGTAGTGTTCAGGTCTGGCAAGGAGCTGATAGCAGGTTGCTATTTGGACCAACCCTAGGAAGAGCTGCAAACAAAGACTTGTAAAAATAAATAATATATCAGCTTCTTCCTTTCAAATGGATACAAGCAGTATTTACCAAAAGTCCTGGCTTCCAAATGAGTTTTGATGATATCACTTCCATCTGGCACCACTAATATCATTATTCTAACTCCTGACAGAGTTCCTGGAATATAGCCAGAAGCTATTAATTGAGAAAAACTCTCTTGAGCAGACATGAACAATGGCATGAAGGTAGATACCCAGGCAGGTTTAAAACCACAGAAATAGTTGTTTCTTTGGAAACCTACATGTGAATTGCCTGATGATGAGAATGGAATCAGTTTTTTTTCAGGAAACCAGAGTATACTTTATCTTGAATCAAATCAGGGTGGGATAGCTGGATGTTCTAGACATTTCACAGAGTGACTGCTTTTGATAGAAATTACCTCATGTGAGACCACAGTTTCAACAGCTTCTTCACTCATACAAGAAATAGTGATAATTGTTGTTGTCACAGGTCTGTTCCACAGAGAGTAGGACTGAAATGGTGTGCCTGATGAAGAGGAATGAAAGAGCAGCATCATACTATACTATCATACATCCCTAATATGAGCAAAATACTAATTATATAACCTTATTTCTTACTGCTGTATTTCTCAATCCTGGGAGCTGGGATGTTTCTAAACTAATGTCTTAACCACATTTTCTTTACAGCAAGCATCCACAGTCACCAGTGATTGAGTTAATTTCATATCACAAAAGTGAAAATATGAAGCCCTCAAAGAGCTGCCAAGTAAAGATCAGCCCAGAATGATTGAGACAATCTCAGCTGCAGAACACAAAAAGCACGCTGTTAGTGCTAACAGAGATGAGCCAAGACTTGGCTGAGAGCAGAAAGAACTGGAAGAATCTCAGGGCACAAAGAATGCAGTATAGAAACTACCAAAAAATACAACAGTCTAGAGTCAACATGTTAGCAGCGTCTCCCACAGCAAAAGTATGAAAATACTGCCTGAGCAGCTTGTTTAAAATAAATAAGCAGAGTCTTAGGCTTTTCCAGAAACACACGGGGATCTTGGAAAAGCTTGATCCTGGCAAAGAGCACGCGTTACAGAAAGCAGCAAGCAGCCCAATGGAAATGTACCCATGAAACATGCTCAGCATTGGGCACCATATCCCCAGATGACAGGTTTATTGAACACATGCATGTCTCTGGCAGGTGTGAGACAGTTACAGCCCAAAGACACCTTGTGCTGTGCAAACTAATGCTGAGTGCTCTGCCAGTCTGAGGGAGCTCTCCAGACATGTACAGTTTCCCCACTGCCATAATGCAAAGAGGATCTGACACCAGAGAAGCTCCAGTCACTGGTCTTTGATGGCACTGATGGTTGCTCATAGTTTTTTCAAATGCTGCTCCAATCTGGCCTGGTACGTTTCTGCAGAATTAGAAGTCATCTGCCCATCCAGAGGTAAGCAGCTGGCATGACTGTAACTATTGGGAAAAGCTGAGCAGGGGCCCTGAGAAGACTGTCTGGAGAAGCAGGAACTACCCTCTAAGCCAGACCCACAGCTTCTGTCTGCAGAAAATTATCACAATTTACTGGCATCAAGAGCATCCACACTAGATACCAAGAAATGGTTGAAAATCTCACCTTAACAAGTCCTCTTGAAGCACCACCAGACCTGATTCAAGCAAAGTTGCCCTCACACACATCCACTGCTGTGGAACACACGCCTCCAGGCAGTCACATGAAAAACTGTGCATTCATGTATAGGCGTTCTGCCTTCATGCTGGAGTCTCATATATACATGTACTTAGCTCCTACCCACACCTGTGCCTGCCCCTTCCTGTACATCCCAGCTCTAAGACTGCTCTACACTGCCCGCCTACTTTGACCAGCCTTTACTAGAAAACTCCACCCTGCACTAAGCAAAAATACGGAAATGGCAGTTTCCTTCCAAGGGTGTGAATGACCAGGCACTGCTAGTAAAGGAACAGGGCCAGAAAGCTAATGAAGGAGATTGAGAGATACTTTTAACTCCTATTGCAAGCCCCAAAAGACTGCTGCCTGTAAAAGCAGGAATAGGGATGACTATAGAGTGTCAGAGCAAAGGACAAACAAGTTACAAGGAGGACCAGCTTGCCCCCCATGAGTGCAGAGATACAGCATACTTCGTTGCTATTGCTCTGGCTGCTTGTTATGTTGTCAGCAAATACAGATTCACATAAAATCTTTTTGACTCTTTGTCTGTACCTTGCTTGAATTAAACATTTGGGGGCTAGGTAAGAAAACTGTGTGAAAGGACAAGCTGTGAAAGGAGCAGCTGAACTTGGCCTGTTAATGATTCACAAGGGTGCTGGAGCTGCAATGGGACTGTGCCAGGTAAAGTAGTGAAACAGGGCACTGGGCTCAAGAGAAATATTCTACACAGTTGCTTTGGGTCATTCCTATTCCAGATCTCATAGATTCTGTCACACAGTCTGGAGAGATATAGACCTCTTAATGGTGTCCTCTTTGTGTTCCCAAGGACCTAACTTCTGCTCTCAGGGCAAGTGGAGCATAGGAGACAGCAAAAGAAAAAAATCTGAGCAAGGCTGGTGCTTTCAGCAGGAGGGACAATCTGGGGCAGGTCACGTTCCCTTTCACTTGTTGGATTGCAAACACAGATGGTCAAGCCCTGGTAATCCTGGGCTGGGAAACAGGGTGAGAAGTTGGCAGTGGTCCAGGTAGGGCCCTGCGAAGGACCACAGAATGTTCAGTTCAACCTGGATTTCTGCTATGTGTTCCCATGCCCTGCACTGACACACGGGATTTACCTGTATGTCATTAGGTATTAGAAAACTTTGGTAAAGGCCACACCACTTGAGTGGCTTTTCCTGAAGGATTATTCCTCCCTGGCCAACAGTTCCATGAACAGAGATGTATCAAAACTTCTGTTAGAGCAATATGTAGTTTGCCCAAGGTATGCTGATCCCTTGGCATGAATATGACAGCATTGAATACTACTGTGCAGTTGTCTTGTCAAAGAGCTGAGCAGATATTTCTACTTGTATAGATGCCGTGTTCCAGTTACTTGTCTGCGCTTTCCACAAGGCATCCTCTGTGGTATGAGCAGCTGCATAGAGGAGGAGAACATGCTCTTCCTTGGATCTGAAATTTAGGAGGACAAACTGGTTTGGCACACTGTATTTCCTGAGACCTGCACATTGTGACACTTTAAGGAGAAAACCTCTGGCTCCAGAAAACAAACATCATGCTCCCATATGTCTGACTCCAAAGTATGATGCAAAGCAGAAGCATACAGGGTTGGAGTAATCCTGAGCACAAATATAGGCCCTGTGGAAAATAGACTGATATCAGCCCTAAGAAGAAGGACTTGGAGGTGCTGGCAGACAAGAAACTTCACATGAGCCAGCCATGTGTGCTGGCAGCCCAGAAACCAGTCATGTCCTAGGCTGTGTGTCGCCAGCAGTGCAGACAACAGGACAAAGGAGGAGATTCTACCCCTCTACTCTGTTCTGGAGCGACCCCACCTGGAATACTGCATCCAGCTCTGGGGTCCTCAGCACAGGAAAGACACAGGCCTGTTGCACTATGTCCAGGGAATTACACATTTCTATTTTCTACCCTCCCTCTGTGGACTCAGAGACTAGTGAGCCCTGTGAACTGCCCATGCAATCACACTTTGTATTTCTTACACTCTGAAGTAAGCAATATGTACTGTGCTCCCAAGCATGCATAACAGATCACACCTGACCCAGTGCAGCAGCACGAGAAGTAGGCTGAGGAGTAATGCCAATGGTGTAGACTAGAGTTTAACTCCACAGTGCTTGCACTGAAGATGCCTCCCTACCTGAAAGCATGTTTTTGACAGCTGATGAGAGAGCCAGATGCATACCTAGGGCAGTGAAACCTGATCAGCTGTAAGGGTTGACTAACCCCATGCCCTATCTTCTGCCATCATCTAGATGAGATGCCTAGGGAAGAGAACAAGAAAAACATTTCCTCCCTGAAGCCAGGGATCTGGAGTACATGATTCACCTCTCTGAATGTTAATGTCCAAAATAAGCTAGTGAGTGATGCCCTGGAAGCTCCTGTTTCTTTCTGTTGGCTGTGATAAGAGTGGAGAGTGATGTCTCTGAGTAGACAGAGAGGCTGTCTAAAATCAGTTCAGATCAAGCTTTTCTTTGCATTTTATACCACCTAGATATTTTTCTATTCACTTTTCCAGCCTTGTTTCAAACTTAAGATACTTCTGGCATCAACAGGATTTCCTGGTAATATGGGTACGTTTAGCTACATGTTGTGAGAACTACTTTCCTCTGCTGTGAACCCACATACAAAAACTGTATTTGGTATAATCACAGTTTTTTAAAATCAAGAGACATGATGAGTAATTTCTCCCTATTTGTAGTCTTCAAGCTGTACAAGTTTTTAATATCTGCTCTTATATGCCCTGAAGAACACAACTCATACCAGGCTGATATCTAACCATGGTAACCCTGCTGTCAAAGTCTCTATCACTTTCACGTGTGTGATGGGATAGTTCACATTTTCTGCATCTCAAAGGTATGATGCTGTGGAGCTGCTGTAAGAGTCGATGCTGTGACTATGCATTGGTGAATGTTTCCCTTTCAAAGCAGAGGGATTTCAGTTCACACTTCTGAAACTGTAGAGGAAAATGAAAAATTATGGCTCTGCAAGACTGAGTGTGACACAAAGCTGCAATATCACTGCTCACACAAGGGCCATGCGTGGTCTCCTGTGCTGATCAGCAGATTGAGTACTGCTATATTGTGTATTGAAATGCACAGGAAAAACCCGGCTCCTTGCAGTAAAGAAACTTGACAGTAATCTACAAAAATAAAAAATGTCTCTGTGTCAATTGCTCATTACTTTAGTTGGGATGAAGGCAACAGAAAGGAACTCTGCTTTCAGAAAAGAGTGTTTTTCAGTAGGGATGCTGTATACAGTCACCCTGGTTGCTTTAGAAAACATCATTCATAGAGGATGGAAAGAATGCAGCAGTGAGGGAAGCTCCAGAATGAATAGAAGCAGAGGTGCAATGCCTATGCTAAATTCCAGTCCGAGCAAGTTCTTTCTGAGCCAAAGCAGATGTTGCCCTGAATGCCCTCCAGAACAAGGAAAAACTAAACAAATTACTGATACAATGTCCTTTATGGCAACATCTGTCCAAGGACAGGCTGGCGTGCCTGTGGCTTTTTTCTTGTGTTTGAAGTAAGTTTTAAGGTCATATTTTTATTTAGAAGCAGTTGGAGATAAATAGACTTTTCTGAATTGGCACATAAGAACCCAAACTTGTGTTAGGCAAGAGCAAGGATAGTGGCAGACCTTCTCCCTCTCTCACCCTTGCAGTATAATTTATTGTCTTCATGGTAATACAGCACTCTAATATCAAGTGGTGGGGGAACAGAAAAATGAGAAAACATGAGAGAAAGGAGGTCACATAGTACTTTACCAACACATTACAGAAATGAGAAAATAGTAATAAAAATAAGTATCTATTCAATTTCTGAATTAATTTCACTGGTCAGTTTCTACTTTCTTTATGTACATAGGCAGTCTACATCCAGAAATCAGCACAGGAACTGAAGTTCGAGCAGAACAGCTAGTTTACAATTGAGAGAAACAACAGCAGCAAGCAGACCTGAAGCATGCATAGCCCACGCAATGTACTGGAGAGCAGAAGACCCTATGCTTGCACCAACTACTTCTGTTGGGTATCCAGGAAATAAGTAATTCAGAATTTTTGGCAACACCTCTTTGCTTTGGCAAAGCTTCAGGGCACACTGACCCAAGACAAATAAGGAAAACAAAGGCAACATATGACAAAACAAAGGGCTGGTACTGATCTGAGCTCCCAGCACTTTAAGAGCCCATGCCAGACAGCCAAACCATGACGAAGATCCCAATGCTTCTGGCTCTTGGGAGGCACTCCCAGGGCTGGGGACCGAGGCTGAAGGCTAGTGTAGAACATAGAACCTCAGCCTTGTTCTAACCAGTTGTTAAGATTAGCTAGCTTGGTAGGTGCCTTCTAGCTACTGGAACCCTGCTGAGGATGTGTCTTGCATGACTGTCCTATCAATGGCACAACTCTGACCATGCTAAGCCTTCCTTCTCCTGCAGAGCTCCTCTATACTCTCACACTAGTTGACAAAATTCCTTCCCAGTCACTTCAAGTACTGTGTCCCAGCCCACTGCTGCCACCTCCTCTTACAGCCACCGTCTCTTCCTGGCCACTTCTCATGCTTGTAGAAACCTGTATGTGCCTCTGGTGGGTAATGCCACCAGAGCAGGTCAGCTCCTTTGGCCCCTGACAGAACAGCACACCCTGGGAGAACAAGATTATGTGCTAGGCCTCACATACAAAGTCTTTCACAGACACCTTCCCTTGGGGTTCCACTGCCATGCAATGCTCAAGCCTTACCTGAGCTCCAAGAAAAGCTGGGCTCTGGCTCACCAGGACCTCCACCATCATCCCCCAGACTCCTTCCTTGCAACCATCCTGGGTCCAAATCAGTGAAAACCACATCTTCCCACTGCAGGTGTACAGCATGGCTACATGATGGTAGAGAGCAGGCTAGTGTAGACCGGCTCTTGCAGACAAAGGCCACGGCCCCAAGGCAAGAAGACCCTCAGAGACTCTTCTGGTCTACAGACCTGCTGAAGGCAGTCAGAGCTACTGGAAGAGGGAGTGGGTGTGGCCAGAGCCAGGAGCTGGGCTATACAGAGGCTCCTAAAGCACCTGGGGGAACAGATGGTTTCATTGCTAACAGGTGCAATTTGTCCCAGCTTGCCTTCAGTGCCAGCTTCCCTGTCAGAGTTGAACCTCCTGCCAGTGCCTTTGGAAGCTGAGGACTAGTACACTTCAAGTTGAGAAGTTCCTTCCTTTCCCAAAGGGAACACTAGGCATGAGGTTGTCTCCTTGCCTAGGTCCCCATATCTGAGGTAAATCAACCTAATCCTAAACGTGGCCAGCCCAGACAGCACAGAAAAGAGCAGATGCACAATGCAAGCCTGTACCAGGGTATACCACTGTTGCTCCCCAGCTAAGACAGGATGGCTGTGGATCGGTGTGTGTGAGCCAGCACAGGCAGGATGCAGGAACAACCACAGAAGAACAGATGAAATGCAGAGTAAATTTATTTCCATTACCTCATCAACCAGGGGATCCTCAAAACAGGACCCAGGCAGAGGCACACAAACAGGGATGCCAGCACTGTGGAGTCTGGTCCATGCTCAAGGATCGGGGATTATTACAGGCACAGTTTACCACTGAGATTTGATCTTTACCATAGCAAAGCAGGAATGTCAAGCATGTTCAGTGGGGTGGTTCTAAGTCTAGCACAGGCCTATATTATATAGCGATGTACCTTTTACCAAACGCACAAGACTAAACAACAATTAGTATAATATATGTGTTTTTCTACACTTCACCTGCAAGACACTTGAGTGTATTTACAATCTTCCTTGCCAATCTTCCCTTATTTTCCCACAGTCAGTTATAAGGGCACTGGGGCAGTTCTGCTAAAGCTCTACAGATCTTGTCTGAGCATCCCTGAAGAGCAGCTTCAGACCCGTGTCTTGACTTCTTCCTTGGAGTAAATGCTGAAGGGGTTTTCTTTGGCACAGAGTACCTCCAAACTCCAACCTGAACTAGTTTGTATGGCTGGCAGGGTGCTCTAACCTATGCCCACACTATGACGCAAAGCACCTGTGAGTATAATACCTGAAAAATGACACCAGCACATTTGTGGTTTAATGTTAGTTTGTTATTGCATCAGGGAAAATCTAGGTGTGGTCAAAAGGCAGTGATATGTTTACAAAAGATGACAATGGAGGATGTGGCCTTGAGAAATCTAAATATCCTGAGATTTATGAGGTGTATATATCTGCCTATGTCTCTGGCTCTGTCAGCCTTCCCAGTCAAATGCTGCTGGGTTAAAAAGAAACAGGATTGCGTTAATTATTGCAGAATATTTGCATGTTAACGGACATCTCTGAGGGGACTCTGAAAGAAAAGGGGCTCCTGAAGGAAGAGTGATCTCAAAGGATCAGCTTTCTCTAAAACCAGGATCTGTTTATTAGTAATGGGGATTAAAGCCACAGAACCTAAAGTACATGGAGAAGAGTTGAAGGAAGCAGATGGAACTTGAAAGATGTAGTAGTTTCAAGATGGCATAACAATGCAGCAACATCATGCTGTAAAGGTCTCCTGGTCCAGCAGACCCATCACACACTGCTTGTTACATGTCAATGTTTTTTTCTTAAGCAGCTCTGGTTATTTGGCTCTATTTGAAGGTCTAATGGCATGAAATCTCTGAAGCTGTGTACCATTCACCCATAGCCCAGCTTCCCTCTCTTTTTGTTCAGGGATTGCTTTCTTCAAAAGGAAAAGATGTAGCATGGACACTCAGCTGATGTGTCAAAGACTGCTATATTTCCAGTTTAGCCCTCCCCTCTTATGGAGTACTGGTACCCAGATTTTGTACTGGGCAAGGTGAGGGAAGACAGTTAGACAGTTACAGAACCTGGCAGGACTGGCAGTGTGTAATCTAGAGCTAGCTCACTTTTTCTGTCACTGGGGAGGCAGGGTTGACCTGTGGATCCCAGCTCTGTGGAAGGACAGGGTAACAGAGCTGAAGGTGGCAATGTGAGGCATTCCACAAAGTGCCCCTTTGACAGTTCCAGAAATGGCTCCTGAGCATCTCACCAGAACAGCTGTTGCAATGGGCATTATCATCTCCTCCCATTTCCACTGAATAAACAAACAGGCCACTGCTTCCTTATTACTTTATGGAGCTACCTATTCAGCAATCATTAACCCTGGTACCACTGGCATGTCACAAACACCACATATAGTATGAGCCATGGGGTACCACCCCATGATTCACCACTACAGCAGGAAAGGCATGCCAGGCCTTGACTACTTAGGGACAGCTGGCTCCAGTCCTGGGGACAGTTGCCTCCCTGTAGCAGCAAGCACAGCACTCACTGCTCTGCTGGGGTCCACAGTGGGGAAGGCTCTGAGGGCCAAGGAGAAGGTGCAGACAGGACTGTTCTGTGGGGAGTGGACAAGCTGCCACAAGAAGCTGCCAACATCATCAGGGCAGGAGGAGCTGGCTCCAGTCTGTGTCAAGTTTGCAGGGCCCATCCTGCTCTCAGGGTTGGTGGGTTTCCTTGGGAGTGTGAATCACTCTCACCATATCCCTGCTGCCGCACAGGACGGCCTTGGGCAGGCAGGGACATGCCTGGGGCACCACAATACCATGCAGTGAACAAAGGTGACCCACACAGTGACCAAGCCCAACCTAGCACAACAGTAGGACAGTGCAGGACTGTCATGTCAGAATTTTTATTAATAAAAAAAGTTACAATAACTTACTCCCTTTATCACATAAAGGGCTCAGTATAAAGAGCTCTGGCCTCCTAAGTTAACATAGGGAAGTGAGAGGTGGGCACTTTTCTTATCCTCCAAGACAGCAGCCTTCTCCTGTCCCCAAGGGGAAGTGTAGCCACCACGGGAGCCACAGATCAACAGGGCCTTTGCCACAGGGCCCAACCCAGGAACAACCTTCTGCCCTTGCCTGCAGCTGGTTTACAGGTAGCACAGACCAAGACAGGGCACAGATGCTGAGTCTATAGAGACATGGGGGACTGGAAGCAAGAGGATGTGCAAGCTCTAGTGGAGGAGGAGAGAGAAGCGTCTTCTTCTTTCCATAATGCTGAGGAGTCTGTGGAGCACAAAAAATGAAGCAGCAGGACAGTGGCTGCTTAAAGGCAGGGAGAGGTGTGGCTGGCTGAAAGCAGCCTTGCCTGCCTGGCTGCTGCCTCATACAGAGGCAGGGGGCCAGCTGTAGCTATTTGTCACACTCCAGATCCTGGGCCCCCTCAGCACCCTGGTAGTGCATCTCACAGAACTCCTGAATGCGACTGCAGGCCTCCAAGATCATCTCCTCAGGCATGGTGATCACTACGCGGAAGAAGTTTGGATACTCAAAGCACTGAAATGAGAAAAGATGAAGCTGGCAGATTAGCTGGGATAGCGCCAGTTTTAGATCCCTGCCTCAGCCCCATGAGCTGCATCAGCACATGAATATGGTCAATGTAGAACAGCAGGGCTTGGTTCTTGCTCCTTTAAACTGTTTTTCCTGTTCCAAGCAAACCGCCCATCTCCATTTGTGTAGACATGATGCTGTGAGTGGGACAGGCCAGAGGACTTTGCGTGAACTGTGCAGACCAGACTGTGCAGGGAACACGCCGAAAGGATTTAACAAAGGAGAGGGCTGCAAAATATTTAAGGCCCTGTCCATATCCAGTGTTGGAAGTGAATGCAAGGCATAGATGTTCTCATTCTTCCCTGTGTCTGCAGGGGTAGGGGACTGGAAACAGACTGAGGAAAGGAACACAGGTGGGAGCACTCCTCTGAGAGAGCACCTTCAGCAAGGAGGTGTGGAGGTATATGGAGTTCAGGGATACAGCTCTGCCAGCTTGAGAAATATTGAGCAAGTCTGGAGTTGGGAAGATACTGGCAGCCTGACTGAGGGCTGTTAGTGAGCCAGAGACTGCCACACACAGCACAGGGAGCTGACAGCCAGCTCCTACACGCTATTACAGACCATGGACACTTGCGCACACAACTCCCAGCCTGTCCTCAGAGCTCAGTGATGCCAACCCCTACAGCTTCTCCCACTATGCTCTGGCCTCGCAGCTCCTTGGGGCTCTCAGTGTTGGGCTCACCGTGGCTGGCAAGCAGAACACAGACTGCTCCGAGATGAGTCGCTCAGTGAACTCCACATCATTTTCAAACTCTGGAAAATGCTCCATCTCAATCTCAACCTGCAGTAGAGGGATGCAACATGGCAATCAAGGGCACCAAAACTATCTGCAGTGTCCTTGTTTACATACATGGCCCAAAACTCGACTTCCCAGTCAAGTGCAACTTTCTGCCCTCAATTTTTGCTTACGGTTTGGGCTGCCTGGTATGCAAGACAGAAACATATAAATGAAAACTGGGCTTCTGAAAAAGCCTTCATTAAGTACCTAAAGATGGATTTTGAGTTAAATGCTGCTTCAGTAAAAAAAAAAACCTGATAGAAAAGACACAGTAACCAATTAGAAGTGAAAAGGAACAAATAAGACATTGAGACAGAGCTTGGTAGAGAACTCAAAATGCATTAATAATACTGTCATGCAAGAAAAAAACTAATGCTTTGGTTTAAAATAAAAAGAAATATAGCAAGGTCCAGAATGTCGTGAACAAAACAAATCCTCGTAGGATGATATGATTGGTAAAATGACATGGAAATGCTAAAATCTTCAATAAATATTTATTTTCTGTATTTGGAAAGAAGGCAGCTGTCCATCTGTCACATAAAGACAGTGCTATTCTAGCCATTTGTTTTTAGAATCCCAGAATGGTTTGGATTGGAAGGGACCTTAAAGCTCATTTAGTTCCAATGCCTCCACTATGAGCAGGGCTGCCACCCACTAGATCAGCTTGTTCAGGGCCCCATCCAGACTGACCTTTACAACCAAAGAAGATTTTACACATCTCATGAAAATATTCTTAAACAGATAATTTGAGAGATAATTTGCATACAGAAGTTCTGAAAGAGCTAGTAGAAAACAAAAATAAACACATGATTTAATTTGAAATAGACAGTCAGCAACTGCAGAAACACAGTAAGTGTGAAAGAATCTTAGAGCTGTGCCTCTAAATAACAAGCATAAGCAAAATGATGTGTGTAGCTCTAGGTAAATGTCAAAACAGGGTCAAGTGCTAAGGAAATGTGTGAGACAGATACTGCACTATTGTCCTGTTCTGAGTCCACATTTTAAGAGTGAATGAAATACTGGAGACATTATGAGTTGTAATAAAATAAAAAAGAATTTAAAATGTGTTGAAGTGTCCTAAATGTCTCAATTGAGCTTGATGAGATGAAAAAGAAAACTTCAGCACATTATAAACTTTAAAGCAAACAGGCCTGGGGAAAGGCACAAGAAGAGGCAACACTACAGGCACAAGACAGACATGCTAGTATGAAAAAGGCTACATCTTCTACAGGAGGTATGATATTCTGCCTTGTTTTATAGGGGCTTCTGGTTGCCAGCTGGCTTCATATCCAAGTAAAATAGCCTTGTCTTGCAAAGTACAAGTCAGGTAGTTCTGTGCAGGAGCAAGTGGCTTAAGTGTACTGGCCTCTGCTCTGTGAGCAGTGAACAGCATATCCTGGCCCTCTAAAGTGACCAAGGGATGCATTTACCACACAGGGCAATATGAAAATGCACAGTAACAGTGACCTGATGGCAAGTACCAATCTGAAACACTGACTAGCTCTGGCAACCAGACCTAGTGTGTGTGTTGGCAATCCTCGCTTACCATCATGTACATGGCTCCAGCGGGCCTGACAGGCTGAAGGCCAGGAATAGCTGATAAGGCAGCATAACAAAGGTCAGCATTAGACTGAAAAGCAAAAAAGAGAAATTTCAAAACAGGAGAAATTCCAGGAAGCAGCTCAGTGATTGGAAGCCAAATTCTGGACTGGGACTATGAACAGGTTTGCCTATTGCAAATAAAGGGACAACAAATGCAAACACCATGGGAGCTCATGGCCTTGAGTACAGCAGGTGTTACTGAGCTGAGCTCAGCAAGTCAGTGCAAAACTCCATCCCCTGGGTCAGCAGCTCCAGATGCACAGCCAGGCTGCCTGAAATTTATTGCAGCCAGGATTTCTGCCCGTTACAATGTCTCCTGCTGGAATTTGATTTGTTGGGTCATCCTAATCACAGACGAAACCGCACCTCCAAGTAGTGGGGGAAGAGAGGAAGAATTATGAACTAGAGAGAAAGAACTCCCTCCAAACAATCTGTGAACAGACCTTCTTGATCTGTAACAGCCTGTTTACCTTGAGGATGCTTAGGGTGTTGTGGTAGAACTCAGCTGGTGTTCGGTGCAAGATATGCTCCAGTGCTCCTTGGACAATTGTACAGGGTCCTAGGATCCTTTGACTCAGTCTTATAAGGCCATCCCTGATCTGAGAAAACATCATATTTGCAGCTTAGATGATGCTTCCCTAAAGGAAAGGAACAGCTCCAAGGCTCACTTCCTGTATTTAACACCCTTCTCTTCAGTGAGCATACAGAGTACTAAATAACATTTGTTTGACTATATGCCAGGTTTAGCAGACTATTTACAGTGTCATTTTCCATTCCTCCATTGCAGATTGAAATGCCAAGAGAAAACTTTCGGAGCCAATCTGACTCAAACGAGGCTGGAATATAGATAATACAAATAAAGCCAGAGCTGTTCCAAATACAGCTTTGCATTTCCCTTTGGTTTGTGCCCACAATCCACACTTTCAAAGCCAGGTAAGGATAATCAACATTAGCTTTTCTGCTCACTCATTTGGTCCTCTCTTCTCCCTCTTCTTCTGCAGAGAGCCTTCTAGGTGGAAAGTTCACTGCAGTAGATGGTTGTTCTTGTAACACAGCTGAAAAATAGCCAGATAAAGTACTGGCAGCACAGCAAGGTGCTTTGTTCTTACTTTTAAGAGAAACCATGTAAGAGCACATAGACACCACACATGGACTCCACATGCCGGATAAGCCATGCAATACTTTCTGTGCACACTGGAGCTATTTGAGAAGTTAGAAGCACAGAAAAAGGACAAGCCATATATTAATGAGCAACAGAGACATGGAGTGAGTTACAGTGTAGATATGGGTAGAAGGCCTTGTCCGTGAGCAGATGGAGTAAGGAAGAGACATGACAGAAGGACAGAAAAGCAAGTAATCACAATTGGCTGATACCCACGTGAGAGCAAAAGAGCAGTACGTGCCTGTATCAGTTGAAGACCTGGTGATCCACATACTGAAGACTCTGCAAGTCTGTTACCATGAGAGCAACACAGCAGTTCTCACCTCATTACCAAAGATGTCTCTCCTGTCATGAATTAGGATCCAGCCCATCCGCCAGCCAGGGACTAGCCATCGCTTTGCCAAGCCTCCACACGACAAGATTGGCACATTGGTGCTGAGAGTTGCAATGGGTTCATACTTGCAGTCAGCAAATACCTATGACCGGAGACTGTGTTAGGGCTGTTGCTGCCTCTGACTGTGAGAACTGGGTGCGAGCATGAGGCTGAACAAGAAGGGATGCAGGGAAGCGATGGGAAATCGATGGTGAAAACTCACACCTTCAAAGTATGAACATGGTAACTGCACACACATAAAAGCAAGCTGTTTGGGAAGAGGAAGTGAGCTAGACGTGAGAAGTTCCCCTAGCACTGTGCATCAAAAGACTGGGAGCTCCAGGCATGGAACCAGGCACAGGGGAGTGGAGCTGTCCCTCACCTCCCTCACCTGGCTGGATTGACCATGGCCAAGGTGCATCAAAAAGGACAGGCAGCACTGGGAGTGCAAACGACTGCAACTGGCACTCACCATATCTCCGTAGATCTCATCGGCCAGGATGGGTACACACTGTCTTGATGCCACTGTGGAAGAGAAGGCATTCAGCCTGGCCACCTGCATCCTCCATGGGAACAGACTTCCCTTTGCTGCAGGGCCTGGCAGAGCTCTGAGGGAAGCTCTGTCTCGGGGCACAGGGTCCCTATCTTCCTCCTACAGACTTTTCATTTGGAGAGCCTGACCACTGGGGATCCCTGCCCTGACTGAGCCTAGTTCTGCTCCAATTGGTGGGGGCTGGCAGCACAGCGCTCCCTGTCAGAACAGGGCTCAGGAAGCACAGGGCTCCTGTGAACACTCCCTGTACAGAGCCAGAGGGGAGAAATGAGCAGCCCAAGTCACACAGAGCTTTTGAGGAAGACACATGCTCTGCATGTTCTTGCCTAGGTAAGACAGTACCTCCACACTGAGCAAGCCCTCATTCCTGAGGTGGAGTCAGTCAGAAGCAAAGTCCTGGGCCATGTTGCTGCAGTGATTGAGACATGAGCAATAGGGACAGACACTAGACTGCAATCATGCCCCAGGCCCCAGAAACACACAGGCAGGCTCACCTGCCAGGATCTCCTGGAGGTGGCTCTTGCTGAACACAGAGCCACAGGGGTTAGATGGGTTGTTCACAATGAGGCAAGCTGTTTTCTCATCCACCAAAGACTCCAAGTGTTCCAAATCAATTTCCCAGGCCTTCTCTGGCTAGTGAAGTGAAGAGAATGGGAAGTAAAAGCTGAGAAACTGGACTTGCCACACAAGGTCAGACAAGGGTGCCAGGGCACCCAGGATTGCTCATGTTGCCTTCACCCACTTCCCAGGCAGGGCCAGGGTATTTCTGAGAGGAGAAATGTCAGGGCTGCCTTTTCCAGGTCTGCTACCACTTACCAAGAGGTTATAGAGTTTGACCTCTATCCCCATAGACAATGCCAGAGTCTTGTAGAGGGAGAAGCCAGGCCGTGGCACCAGGATGTTCTGGCCTGGGTTGGCAAGCACTGCCAAGGCAAGCTCTATGGCCTGGCTGCAACCACTCGTTAAGATGACATCCTGCAAAGAGCACGGAGAGATCAATGGGAAGCACAGTCACTCTGAAGTACTCCAGACACACAGGAGTGACATCACATCCAGGCTCAGCTCTGCCAGGTAGAGCTCCTCAGCCAAAAAGACAGTGCCAGAGCCTGACTGAAAGTAGGGAAACTTCAGCTAGTAGAAAGTGCAACCTCCTCCTGGGGAGGGTGGAAGTGAAGAGCTCAGAGAAGGTATGAGAGCAGTTGGAGGCCACCTGGGACAAGGTGGTTGGGCTAAGCCTTTGGTCCTGTAACTGGGCAGGGAGAGAGCTGGGGTAGGGGCCCCATGCCCCATGGTCTGCAGGCAGCAGCACCCTGCCTGCACTGCAGTGCAAGCGCCTTGGCTGGGCACCAGTACCTGAGCCTTCAGTGGTGCCTCCGGGCAGTTGTAGTTTGCAGCCACAGCTTCCCGGCAGGACTGGTAGCCTGAGGAAAGAGGAGTCAAACATGAAAGGGAGGTTTTTACAGATTCTTTCCTTCTTGTTACCAGTATTGTTTCTTTTTTCTTACCAGTACAAGGCTCACAGCTGCTTCCCACAGGGGAAAGCCCGTTTGGTGGTGTCCCAGGGTGACAGAGACTGTCCTGCCTCAGGCCAAGCATCATGCAGCCCCCAGGCTGGGTCAGGATGGCCAAGAGCAGGGACAAACCTTGGGCAGGGAGGCAAACTCTGGCCCCAGCATGTGCCAGAGACAGAACTGATAGGAGCAGAGTGGAAGGTAGCCAGGGATTTTTCTGAGCCAGAAGGAAGCCAAGTGTGATGACATGGCTTTCATTGTTTAGTGATGGCACCGGGGCAGCCCTCCCTGTCACCAGATGGAGGGTCCCATGATACCAGCATGATCTATGCTCTGTGCATGCTTTTGCACTAACTGCAAACAAGGCTCATGGTGTCAGTGAAGTTGGGGAGCCCAAGGGGAGTCCTGGTTAAGGCAGATCAGAAAGGAGCTTGGCTATAACCCATGGCAGGGACACAGAGTCCCAAGCCCTTCTGGATTCTTGATACCCTGTTTTCCCCAATGGCTGGGGTAGCAAACAGCTTCTGCAGGAGCTCTGGGCCTCAAACAGCCCACACAGAAAAGAGCACACAGGTATATCTGGGGGATACACATACTTGTATGCTCATGTAACTATTGGTGAGGACAACTGTAGGGTACTAATGTAGGGTGCTAAAGTCTGTGGGCTTCATATACCTCCTGTGGGGTAGGAGCCGGCACATGGCTTCATCCAGCTCTCACAGGATGAGGTCTCTCAACTTACCAATAGAAGGAGCATAACCATTGTACTGTCCTGAGTCCAAAACCTCCTTCACAGCCCGTGTGACCTCATCATTTGCGGGAAGGTTTCCAAAGACCGTCGGGTCTCCTTTTCAAAGATTGAAAAAATAGTAAAGTTCTCACTGATCTATGACAGGCACAGAGCTGTGTGGTTGTCTGAACAGTCCTTGGTGTTCGCACAAACTTTGTGCTTCGGAGCCCTGCAATCTGTCAGCCACACAGATGATCCAAAAACCCAGAGGCTTCAGCCACAGGACTATGCTTACCTAAGGACAACGAGATCATGGCTTTCTTTGGGTTGGGTTCCACCTTCATGTTGTCTACGATGGCTCGAACAGGATTGAAAGTCTTCTTTGACATTTCAGAAGCCCTGACAGCCCATCTTGGCTTCCGACCCTTCACCTTCCCTGGTGATATGGTGTTCCCAGTGTTCTTGAGATGAACATCTAGCATAGGGGCATGATCTCCATGGCCATTCACTTGGATCAGGTACGAGTCCATCCTGAGAGCTGTCAGTGCAAAGTGAATTTCCTGGGCTCAGTTAACACATGTCAAACAAGAAATCTGTCTATTTGAGGATGCAGCCTGTAAGTAAAACTTCTGAAAGCTGCAGACACTACGTACTGTCTATGGACAAAGCAGCAGCAGCAAGTAGGGCTGTATTTGGTGCCAGGATGTAGTGAAACCCCATACATAAGTGAGAGAGCAATACAATGGGAAAGATTAAGGCACTTCTCCATGTTAGCTGCATCATTGCCTAGCATGGACCTCCTGTGCTGAGGATGAGAAAGCCCCACTAAAGCCAGCAGCCAAGTATTAGCAGCACGTTGTAGTCACTGCTTGACTGCAGATTCAATATTCCACTGACAGAAGGACCAGGTTCCCCACTTTCTCCCCCCAGCTATCAACTTTCACACCTCAACCTGCAAACACAAGGGCCGGCCCACTATGTGTGTTCATATCCAGAATGTTCCTCCAGTCTACAGAGAGAAATGCAGCACTATAAATCAAATATCAGATGACAAAAAGGTAGTTCTTCTTTAATGTTATCAGCATGCACTGGGCAGTGGCAGGATAGAGGTTAGACACTTGATTCTGTGAGCAGAGAACAGCCAAGCCCAAAAAGCCTAGAGCAAAAGGCAATACTTAGGAAATGGAGCGAGACTGGTATGGCCAAGAGGGAAAATCCAGGAGGCAGCACTGCCCCAAGCAAAGGGCCTGTAGTCCAACCTGAAACTGATCAACAAGCAAGGCACAGCAGAGGTAAAGCTGCCTTCATGACCCAAAAATGGACAAAAAAGTGACTCACACATCGCAGCATGTTATACCCAGAACATGAGCCAGACCAGGCAGAAAAAATCTAACTTACAAACTGCTGATGACTCAGGGATTTCTACCTGCAGTTTAGGGATAGGGCAAAGAAGAGACAGACCTCCTGAGACACTAAGTCTGTTCTTGCTGGTACTGGCACACTACCTTGTAATCCTGTGACAAACTGCTTATGCTTTCTATTCTGTCCTATTTCTCTGCTCCACTGAAAAGTAATTCAGTGAACAGTGGCCCTTTCCTGATGGTAGTTACATAGCCCCACACTCACAGATACAACACAGCTTCCCCTTCCTTGCCACAGAGACTGAGCCAGAGAGGCTGTAGTGTTGTCTGGTTCAGGCAGGACCTGCTATCTGAACAAATTTCTCACAGTTTCAGTGATGTTTGCACCTAGAGATGCCCCATGCTGCTGCAGCTACTCTACCAGCAGTACCTTATTAGGCCATTTATAGCAACCTAGGCTGATTTAACATGGTTACAAAGCAAGATTTCAGCTTTTCTGCTGAAACTTTCTGGGTTTCCTTTCCACTAGAAGAAAGTCTGAAGAAATACGCAGCAGGGCTGCACAAAAAATTGAGCTAGAAATGAGGCATGTATCTCAGTTCAACAGCTGGGCTGTGTCCCAAATAAACAGTCTATCCTAGCAGAGCCCTTACACCAGCCTGCGACATGGTTCTTCTAAACAGGGGAGCTGTAGACACAGGCACAAGATAGATACCTTCAATGCAGGCAGCTAGGGAAGAACTCTCCTCATCACCCACCTGAAAGAAGCAAGGCACCAGAGCATAGCACTTTACCTTGTATAGCACAGACAGGGAGACACCAACAAGCTTGGGGGTCCAGTCCCTAGTTTTCATCCAGGACAAATCCCCTTGAGAGGAAAGTCCTGTGAGTTCTTGTCCATGAAATAATCCCCAAAACTGGGCGTTGAGACTGAATCATTTAGCCATTGGCTCACATAAGAGGGCTGCTCTCCCCACCCAAAAAATGACCTCTCCTCCCCTTTGCAACTGTAGTCACTTCAAACATGTGGAACATGACTGTGCATTAACTCTTTCTGGGGGCAGCCAAAGGACATAGCTTGGCTTTCTGGAGTACCTGGGCTGCCATCCTTTGCCACCACTTTCCTCAGTCTGCAAACACTGATGGGGGCAAATCTGCAGAGTCCAGGTATTCCAGCACTAGCACCTTGTAATTCACTGAGTGGACTAATGGACCATAAAGCTTGAGGAGGCCATCAGTCTGTATTGACCTAAGAGTTTTTGGGATTCCAATGCACCAGGTGACAAACACCAGATTGTGGCTTCATTACAATTGGGAGGCATCTTCCTTAATAAACTAAAGGGAGAAAAGCTCTTCCCAAGCCAGTGCTTTGGAGGCACCAGGACCTGAAGGATTAAAGTAAGCTCAAGTCATCACTGGTTTGGAGGGTTTTTTTCCATATTGCTTTTTTTTTGTTGTTGTTTTTGTTTTGTTTTGTTTTGGTTTGGTTTGGTTTTGGTTTGGTTTTTGGTTTTGTTCTGCTTTGTGGGGTTTTTTGTGGTTTTATTTTTTTTTGGTTGGTTGGTTGGTTGTTTTATGGGTTTTTTTGGGTTGCTGCAAGACCCAAGTAAACTCATCATTCCGGTAGCCAGCAGAAATGATGCAATTACTTCCTCTTTGATGCTACTGCAAACCACAGATAATACCATTCCCAGAAGGCCCTTTTTTGCTAAGTGATGTGAACCTATGGCTTCCTGCCTCTTAATTTCCTGCATGGCCAGGATAAATGAGAAACATCTGCACTCCTCCTGCCTTCCAAGAGCTGCTCCAAGTGTTCCCTTATTGCCAAGGCAGCAAATGGCCAGAGACTGAAGAGTTGCTTTGGGACAAGAGGGATTTGCCAACCTTTGAGCAAACAGACTGCTGATGCCTTCACTGCAGAGGCCAGTGGTCACTGTGAATTCTACCTGTTTACAGCTGCACCTGAGTTGGAGGAGAAAGGATCTTGCATTCTAACCCACGCTAACTACACAACCATCAGTAAGGTTGCAACAAGTGACCCCTTCCCTCAGTGCTGTGGCTAGGCTGACACTGCTGGGGAGCCATGACCTGCTGTTGATGCCAGTACTGCAATGGGCACTCCTGAGGCCACAACAGGGGCAAAGGATTCAGGGCTGGAGGCAGGTTGGAAGGCGGTGGAGTGCAAACAGCAGGATCCTTAGCCCCAGACTGGAGGGCAGATTTCTCATTGCAACCAGCCTCATTTTCTTTGGACAAGGAATAGCATCTTTCAAAACTCTTTCACAGAAAAACATCTTGTGTTGAAGCTGTTTGGACTGTTTTCTGCTGAGGGCTGTGCAGTTTCTCTCTTGTTTTGACTGAAACCTGACATAAGTAACCTTTGGAAGTTTTGCAGGCCCGCTCCAAGCACCTACAGGTTATTTTCTCACTTCCCCCAGCTGGCCCCATCTCTTGCCATGCTGCAGCCCTGGCAGGGTTAAACATGGCACTGGGAGGCCTCAAGGACAACGCTGTGTGTTCTGCCTAAAAACAACCCCCAAACTGACGCAACTGGAGCTCTACCCGTCATACTGCACACAGCAGTGGGGTTCAGGGGAGGCCACAGTGGAAGGCTGTTGCCAAGGCAGGGAAAAATATGGCTCCGGAGACATAGGAGGCTCAGTTACATAAGGCTGAGAACCTGGTGATAAGCAGGATGAGAACAGAAGTGTACAATAGCATCAGTGGGTTTCTCCTCCTATTACAATGCCCTTCTCCTCTTGCTCCTATGACTCTAGTCCTCATCCAGATCCTTTCACATGGGGTATGCAGCCCCTATCCTCCCACCCCTTGTTGTTGTGCACAGAGCCTCCCAGGACCAAGGCATGAACATACAACACAGCACTTCATATTCTAGAAGCATGCCAAGTCATCCTTCTATGGCGTGGTGAAAGAGGCAGCCATACCCTGCAGGATGAATTTCTGCCAGCAAGGCTGCTGTCTCAGCAGACATGTGTGGAGGTACAAGCATCTCTGATGGTGATGCTTGTGCCTCCAGCAATCTTAATTGCTAAAATGGAGCATAGCACCTGTTACCTCTTTGCATAACCAGAGCAGAAAAATCAGCTCCAAAAAAGCCCAGCTATGCTCTCCAAACCTGTGCAAACACTGGGCCAGAAAGATGGCACAATCCACAGAGTGGCTCAGAACCAGTAACAAAATAATTTTAAAAATTACAGTCTATCTATCTGACCATATTTAGGAACAATTTTGATTTGATGTCAGAAATAAAAATCTGAAATACACTGAAATTCCACAGTCTAGCTAGAGATGCCTATTCTGGAAAAGTATCCTGCGTACTGCAAGTGGTTTGAAGGATGCTTTTGCCACCTGTGTAAGATGGGCTTGGGAAAGCGGAGCACTGGCATCTACGGACTGTCTGGTCTCTGCATTTCTTTTGGAAGGGGAACAAGGTGGCTCCCACAGTGCACAAATGGAGGGCATCACAGCAGAGACAGTGACCCTGGTAGAACTCTCCTCTGCAAGCCCTGGGCAGATTGAAAACAGCTGCGTTAACACACCTTAATGAGCACCATCTTCTACTGTTTGCGATTCTCCCTCCAACAAGAAAACCAGGGAATGTAAAACCCAAATGCTTTCATAACATCTTGTGTGCTTCCCACAACACCAGCACCTGAAAATGTACTGCAGCAACCTGAGAGCAGCTGTGCTAGGCACAGCAGACTGCATTCCCCAACCACTGCAGTGCTGGGAGCAGTGCTGGGAGGAGACAGAGTCCAGCAGGTACAGGAGCCTTTGCTTGCTCAGCCTGGGCATTGAGTCCATTGCTAGCAAGTTGAGAGGCACAGAGTGCACTCCAAGTTTGTGGGGAGTTGGAAGCACCAGTGGGCTACAGACCCAACAGCCATGATGAAAGACATGCAACTCCTGTTACAGATGCTGAGAAGAATGTTCCGCAAAGTGTGAGTGTTACTGGTTCCCGAGTACAGCCACAGTGAAAGAAAACATCTTGTCCAGACTTGTGTCTATTTACATCCAGGTAAATATTATCCAGGTAAGTGCATATCCTGTGTTTGACTTATGACTTCAGAGACTTGAGCTGTTGCATGATATGTCATGGCAGCTGTTCTACAATGGCCTTGGAGCCACTGGGACAATGACCAGCTAATGGGGGTGGGGTGGAAAGGGGCACAGTGGCTTTGTGGTGTGAGATGACACTGTGAGCTTGAAGTGGGTGGTGTGGGCAGTACCAGCACTTCCTTCTCACAAGAACACAGACAGGCCAGCCTTCTCATGACTGAATTAGAGCCCCAGTGATGAAAACCTACCATCTTCTGACTAATCTACTCCTGCAACAACTGCTCATCTCCATATGAAATGGTGGAGTGTGTGTGAGAAACACTGAGGGTGCCTAAAATACATCCCTTTTCCTTCAAGCTAAGCTCTCTGTTTCCTGACCACACCAACAACAGACAGAGTGAACAAAATATTTCCCTGCTCTTGACAGCAGTTTTTTACAAATTTGCAAGCTGTCTAGACATGTCTCTATTAACAAGCTTGCAAGCTGTTAACAGATGCTTGTTATTTCAAATGAGATGTCTGCAATCAATCTTTTTCTCCTAGCCTGTATTTCTAGAGATTTCTTTTGCATTCTTCTGAATCCCCTCCAGCTGATCCACTCACCTCTGGAAACACAGTGTGCAAGACTGAGGTCGAACCAGTGCTGAAGTGGGGGCAGAAGAGTTTCTTCACACGTCCTACATGTGATATTCCTGTTATAGACCCTAGAAATGTTAGTTTTTTCGCAACAGGATGACATTGCGGACTTGAGTTCAGTTTGTCATTCAAAATAACCTAAAGTTCTTTTCTACAGTGCTGCTCTTATCGTCATCATGCTGCACTCATTGTCCCTGTGATTATTTATTTATGTGGGACAGTCAATAAATCTGGTTATGGTGTTCAGCAGTGATTGTGCTGCAGCTCCCAGCTGCCTCAAACTGGAGACATACGAGGCAGCTCCTTACTTGCTCCTACCACTTTACCGTCCAAGTTCCCAGGGCGGGCACTGAACCAGGTCAGAGCTCTTGGTCCATGGCAAGCCAAACCAGGTCCTTCCCTTCCTTAGTGCAGCAATGATATCAGAAGTAGCTAGAAACAAAGAAGCCAATAATAATAATAAATAATAATTACAAAGAGAAGCCAAAACAGTCCTGAAGATTAATACTGGTATCCTTGGCTTCCTATTGCTCTGCTCTGCTGACTAGTATTTGCTGCAGTGAGAACAGGAACCCCAAAGATGACGCTAAGTTCAGCTATAGTACTTTGAGCAGGAGTGAAGTGACACAAAGCATATTTTTAAGATATCTCATTATAGCAACAGAAGTTAAAAAAGACAGACTCACTTCTACAGTATCTTGAACCTCATACCTCACTTTTAGCAGCAAATACTAGTAAAATACTGAACACATCTCCAACAGAGCAATGCTTCCTGACTCTGTCTTTGAACAGGTAAATCACACACAAATGCAAAGAAAGCTTTATCTCAGTTTGTTGGATGACCAGCAGCAACACTCTCCATAAGAAACATGCATTTGATCCCTTCTTGTGACTTATGAATATTCCACTTAGTTCTTCCTATCCCTTTCATGTCAGTTAAAAACTCTACTAAGCAAATTGGCATTGTGCATGACCCTAAAAGTTCACAAAGGGTTGCTAAAACTTTTAAACCCATTCAGCAAGGGGGCACGTCAATATGAATGATGCAACACAAGCAGATGAAAAGGTGCGTGCAACAGCCTCACCGCTGAGTACATGCACTATCTCCAGAGTCCTCGTCCTCAGCTCCCTATGGATTCTCCATTTTCTAACATAGCACACAACTTCTGTCCCCTCTATCCAAACTGGGCATTGAAACAATGGTTCTTTCATTTTCCTTCTCTCTTACCTCAACCTAAGTAACTTTTAAGATGCATTTTCACATCTCCAGTCCTTTGTAGAAACAGGTGAAGTGTTGAGGAGAGTGTTTTCCCACAGTGCTGAGATGCAGTTTATAGGCTTTTCACCATAGAAGTCTACAGTGTTATTGCTGTTTTTCCTGTAGAGACAGAAGGGTGAAACAGTCTTACTGTTGCTACCAGTCTTACAGATGGAGGAAATGTATTTCTGCATCTTAGAGATAAATTTGGATCTCAGGGCACTTACTCAGGGTACTGAGACCTTGCAGTGTAACTGTTTTCCCAAAAATGTGATTTCCTAAATGTAATGAAAATATTTCTTTGCAATTTTTTTTGCTATAAAAGCAAAGAGCTTTTACAGGCAGTGTTTGGTCCAATTCTTGAATAAAAGCATTTGCTCTGAATGTGGAGTTTCCTATATTTTCAAATTGTCCTGCTGTTAACTTTTCTCCATTTCCTGAATCAGCTCTGTCCTTACCAGCTCTGAGAAATGCTGACCCTTGTGCATGGGTGAGATCCTGGACACCTGCCTTCACTCCATCCACCACAAATAACCACAGGAGTAATCTGTCACCTCCTCTGCTGGCAGGTGATGGCTGCTGTGCTAAGGGGTCTGCCAGGATGGGAGGACAGACTGGCAGCAGGACATTATCATCAGTAAAAAGGTCCGATCATATAGTCTGAAGTGGCCTCCAGCAAAAAGACACAAAAGGGGTCTGTTTGCTTCTGTATGGCTAAATATAAGGTAATGTATCTAAAGAAAATTACCTGAATGTGGTCTGCCAAGGGCTGAACTGGAACTTGACAGCTGCACTGCAGGACAGATCCCAAGGTGTTAGTGACTGCACCTGGAGACACAGGCTCTGTACTGCAGCAGTTGGAGAAGCAACAAAATGCTGTGTGTTGCCAGGACAAGACAGAGACGGTTGTTTTGCTGTGATGTAAACTGCTGGTGCACTTGTGTCTTGAGTGCTGCATGGAGATGCCAGTCACTGCATTACAGTATGGGCTTAGGGGAGTTAGGGCAGGCCTAGAGAGGCTGGGAGTGGGGTTGCATAAGGGAAGAGAGAGGCACAGACAAAGGTAACGGAAGCACGAGGTGGCAGAAAAGCTGAATAAAGAACACTTACCAAAACTCACAGCACATGAAAAAGTAGAACTTGTACAATTGGGAAAATGTAATTAGTTAAATTTTGGCAGTTTCCAGTGGGTATAATAAGCACGCTCTGTGGGAGGTGGAAAACTTCGAGACGTTATCGCCACAAGGGGCTGCGGGGACAGCGTCCGTAGAAGCGAACGGGAGCGGGCACACACGCCAACAGCTGGCGAACCGTGCGCAGGTGCCGGAAGACCTTGCACCTGCGCCGAGGAGCTGAGCACCTTCAGACGGGGCAGGGCCTGGCCGCGCCGGAGCTTCCACCACTTTAGAGAGGCGCCGGTGGGGCTGAGGCGAGCGGGCGAGACGGAGTTCACCGCGCCGGCAGTACCCCGGGCCGGTGGGGCCCAGACCCCCACCTCCAGCGCCGGCGGAGCGGGGCCGTGCCGGGCCATGGCGGAGCGGGACTGCCCCTGGGACGCGCGTGGGGGACGCGCCGGGGCTGACGGGCGGTGAGGGTGGCGGGCGGGGAGGGCGGCGGGCGGGCGCGAGGGGTCCGGCTCGGCGCCGGGGCTGAGCGGACAGGACCGCCAGCGGCAAGGGGCCGGGGCGGGGCTGGGCAGGCGGCGGCGAAGGGCCTGGCCGGGTCACCGCCATCCCTGCCGTCATGTCTCCTTAGCGCCGTCCCCAGGCCAGAGGCAGAGGGGCCGCGAGGAAGCCGCGCCGTGTCGGGGTCGCTGGAGCGCCGCTGCTGCCTGTACCTGCACACGGGCCGGGGTGAGCGCGGCCGGCGGGAGCTGCTCCCTCCGTCCTGCGGAGCGCAGCGTCTGGCCCGGCTCCCTCCCGGGCGCTCTTCTGTGGCCGCAGACTCACCTCGGCCTCTCCTCCAGCCTGGTGCCAGATGGTGGAGGTCCTGCTCGCCGCCCTGATCCTGATCTGCAGCTCCGTGTCCTGTGGCTCGGCGGGAGGATACACCGGCCTCCCTGCCCTGGGGGGCATCTACTACTACCAGTACGGCGGGGCCTACAGCGGCTTCAGTGGAGCGGATGGGGAGCGAGCCCAGCAGCTTGACCAACGCTTCTACCTACTGAAGCTACCCATTGCAAGGGCAGCGATGGCCGTAGGAGGGTGTCTCCTGGTGTTCCCTTGTGTTCTTATTTTGGTTGGTGTTCTGCGGGTCCCGTGGCGCTTCCCAGTGTGGCTGCTACTTGAATGCACCCTGTACATAGTGATTGCAATTGGCACAGTGCCTGCTCTGTACTATTTCCTCCATTCTCTTCTGAGCGTTTATAATTCATCAGTGTGCAAAGAGAGAGAGCAGCTTTATCAAAGCAAAGGCTATCAGGGCTTCTGGTGCAGCCTGCATGGTGCAGAGATTGCTGCTGGCGTCTTGGGCTGCTTGGCTGCCATGGCATACCTGCTCAGTGCAGGCCTGGCTGTCAGAGATTACAGGACAGTTCATCAACAGAAACAGAAGCCACTGCAATTATAAGAACTTTCAAATTATTTCTCCACTCCAGTAATGGTGTTGATTTTTGCCAGTCTCCTTACTGAGATTAAGCAGTCTGCTTTCCTTTCTTCTGGACAGTGCAGCCTTAATGCTACAGAACACTCACCAAGCTGGCATAGCTCTAAATGTGGTAGAGTCAGGCTATTCCTAACTTGAATTGCATTATTAAATTATTAGTGACTCAAAGCAGATGCAGTGGGTTGTCTCTGCTTCACAGACAGCCCTTCCATCCCACTTTCAGGTGTCTCCTTCTTCAGTGCAGCCTTGCTACAAGTACTGCCACTACATGCTTCTGCCAATTAACAGCTTTTTGTAGCTGAAACTTGTGATTTCGCTGAGAAAAGTGCTCTTAAAAACAAGTGATGGAGGCCCATGGTTGTGACACCTAAATATTGCTTCCTTGTAGGTCTCTTGGAATTAACAGACTGGTGTGAACATGACACTTATAAGGCCATGAAAAAATCCTGAAAAAACCTCGCAAACTCAATGTAACTTGTGATACAATGCCTTTTCAAACTCCTGGAGAAGGCACATTTTTGTATGAAATGGTCTTTTTATATAACTTGTATATAAGAGTTTTACTTGAAAAGATGCCCTGAATTGGGATAATGAGACAAAAGCTTTATAAGATCAAATGGGTGATTGAATATAGAAGTATATTGTTTTCAAAATACATTTTCAATGTACAAGTTGGAGAAATGAGATGCTGCTCTTGTTGTTTTTTTTAAACTTTTATAGGAAATTTACTGAGAAAAGTAGCACTAGAATCACCAATTCATGCCTCAAAATGAAATGCCACTTCAGAGCAGTGTCCACTATGTGCATTGTTCATATGAGGATGGAACCACCACAGTCTCACAGATGAGTTCTCCCCATATTAAAAAAAAAAAAAAAATCATACCAGAAACATGCTTTACCTTGGACACAGCTCTTCCTTCACTGGCACCAGTGACTAAATCCTCACTATTACCATTACCATGGAACACTATGCCAAGTAGGAACACACTAGGTGCTTTGGGGTTTGTTTGACTTCTGCCTTTTAGCATCAAGTGTCTCAGCACTGGGATTTATATGGACAGTTCACTGTGGTCCTGTTTCTGTTAACATTTCTGTATTTCCTCTTGCTGCAGCTACTTCTAGAGCTGTATAGTGCTATTGAGAGCAAGTTCACAGGGCAGGATTCCTCTAGCAGGAAACAGAAAGCTGCCTTAATAATTGGTAAGCCTAATTCTACCCTCACAGTGTTCTGAAAGAAGTTTTTGTATGGAAGGATGATGAGTGAAGTAACACATAGAGCTCAGTGAATAATGTGCAGCACAGCTGCGGCTAGACACAGCTACCTTTGACTGGGATATTGCAGAGATTTCTTCCAGCACAGTAACAGAATCAGAATAAGCTGTTAGATGAAAGTAAAAATCTTTATTGCTAAGTCAGCTGAAAATTCGATGCAAAAATACTCTTCCTTCCTGAACTTCTCTATACATCTGAATAAAGAATCAATGGACTAGTGTTTTCCAACAATCTTACATTATTTGCCTCTCCAAAGCAATACACAGGCCACAGTGCTGAGGGCGCATTCATTGGACAGACTGCTCCCATACACAGTAAAAACAGGGATTGTTATAGGTGCATGCTAGAGTGGGATACAGAAAATATTCTCCTTTTTAAAGACAAATAAAAAGAGGATTATTTAGTAAACAGTTGGTACACTGCAATATTTAACATGCACCAGGTCATATGAGTCATTAGAAAAAGGTAACATTTTAAAATGTGAAAAAAGAGGAAAAATACAATCTTCAGAGAGCAACAGAACAGCAGAAAATGATTGCACAAGACCAAAGAGGTGAACTGCCTGAAGAAAGGCCTTTGGCAAGTGACACAAAAGCCACCAGCACCTGTCTGGAAGGAGTGCAGAAACCCCACAGGTCCAAAGCCTTAGGTGTGGCTGAAGGTCCTGTGTACCACAAGAAAGATTTCAGACTTCACAGCAGCTTGTCCCCAAGAGAGGGAAATGCTTCCTCCTCTTGGAACAGGACATTATCCTCCCATCTAACTGAAGATTCCAGTCTGGTATGAACAGTCTGTGATGCTGCCTGCATTGGGCCTGTTCCTTGTACTGGGGGCAACTTGGAGGCTATCTCTTACCTTTAACACCTGAGCCCCAGCTACCCACCACTCAGTATAACCTTCACGGGTTCCTTTTACAGGAGCCTTTCTGGACAGGATGGGACAGGACAGAACAGTGCCTTCAGAGTACCTTTCTCAGCAAGCATGCTTATCAGCAGAGCCATAATTACTGAAGAGGTGGACCAATGAACTCTTCAGCCTCACTTGACTGTGGCTGCGTGCAGTTGTGGCAGGGCTTGCATTGCTCAGCAGGGACAAAATAGCCTGAGGACCTCAAGGTGAGAACTTGCTCTCTAACAGCAAGTCTGCAAATGAGTGGGACATTCTCAGTGATGTGGTTGTATGATGATCACATCTCATCTGCAATATCTCTGCAGACTCCAAAAACAAAAATCAGGGAAGGGACTGGAGAACATGAAGATAACTGCGAAGACACTTTCTATACCCTGCTGTGAGTCCTTCAGTATACTTGCCATTTCATACCTGTTGCACCTGCAGCAGTGCTCCTTGGGAGCTTGAAATCTAAGGTAGTGGTAATAAATAAGGTAGGGGAGACACAGAGGGAGGCAGGAAAACAAAAGGTAGCAGAGGGAAGCACTCTGTTCTATGTGTTGTCCTCACCAGACAGATGAAGATAACCCAGCCACACCACTGTCTAACCAATGTCAGAAAAAAAATCAAAACATTTCCCTAGATGACAGTGACCTTGAAGCATGTCTCAGCAGCTGGAATGTTGTGTCAGAAAATCCAAGACATTTGCATAAGAAAATGATGCCACCACTGTCTTTGCTAACACCCAAAACTGGCCTAGGATAAAGCAGCAGTTTTTGTGATGAACAGGCACTAATTTTAATGCATGAAAAAGATTTTGGATGACTGGAGAAAAAGCATCACAATGCCATGACTGAAATGGAAAAGCTTAATCCTTGAAAGAACTACATAGAAAATATACAGAAGCTGCTTGAGGACATCAGCGCTTGTCTTAGTCAAATAGAGGAAGATTATTTGAAACAGGTAAAGTCAACTCAGCCTATGCTACCCAGAGTTCATAATACAAGCTTCAGAAAAATCTGGATTCTGCTTGGAGTGTAAGGAAGATAACAACCCATGTCTTCCAAGACAATTCACACTCATAGAAAATAGGAGTTGGCTATATTTAAACTCCCTTTCTGCTTCAAAACCAGAAACAGCACTGGAGAAAAAGTCTAAGTAGGAATTCCTTCTGCCCCATTCTGCCACTACCTTTAAGAGTTGCAGTTCAGAAATCTGCACACTCCATTGCAGAGCTATGTTTTCCTTAGTCCTTCAACACTGAGCTAGGTAGAGCCATTCATTACTAACTCCTTATGGCAATTCTGCATGTAATACTACTGGTTCAGACTGGCAAGGCCAGTGGACTTTCCCTATCAGTGCAAGAAACAGATCTGATTTGTCAGAGTCTTAGAAATAAGGGTTTCTGCATCAGTCCCATACTGAATGGAGGCTGTTCTACAGCCCTTTCAGATATCAGACAGTGTGAGGCCAGGCACAGATATTTGGTAAAATTATGACCAATGACAGAATCAAAAGCTGCAGTTGAATACATTGGGACGAATCTTTCCTGCATACTTCTATGATGATAACATGAGTTTAGCATTTGAATCTTTTCTGCTGTTGTTCCTCTGCCTAAATGATTCAAATGCTGTTGTTTCTGTGATTTTAAGAATTAGCTTCAACCTCCAGTTCCGAATGAAATAGGCATTTAAACAACCAAAAATTGTGAGAGTTTAAACTTTGGAAAAAGTTGGGTTGTTTCATGATTACACTGCAATTAGCACAAAGTATATCCTAAAATGTTGCTCCTCATGCATGATAAAAATACTTTTTTTTCCTAGTGAGAAGAAATGCAAGGCGCTCTGAAATATGAGTAAAACTCCATTAGATTTTGTCAAAATATCTATATTGACAGAATTCCACAATTAGTCTGCACAGTATTTCCTTCTGAACAAGGCCCAAATTTGATCCAGAAGTAGACAACTCAAGCCTCTCAGATCTCTTCAGAAGAAATTTTTATGTTTTCTTCATATGATTTAAGAAGAAAAGGCACTAGCCCACATTACATTCAGGACTGTTGCACCACTGACATGAGTCAGTGACAGCTGCTATCCAGCTCTGTCAGAAAGGAAGACCAGATCTGCATGCTACAGAGACAGTGGTCTCCACAACACTTATGCAAGATGACAACATAGGCAGCCAACTTATCCCCCGCACCAAAAATCCTAATGGAAACACAAGGCATCTGAGTGCAGACTAGCGAGTTCATCATTAGAGGGACTGTTTTAAACATCCTTTTCAGTGCTGATAAAAATGTTAATAAGACGAAAAATTTAATTTTTCCTTTTGTGCTGAAGGCTAAGCAGGAAAAATACACTTTCACCTTGTTTGTGGCCAAACTGGGCACATATCATGAAATGCTGGTTGCTGTGTATTTGGAATATGACTCCTGTTTCCAGAGGTAAACAAAGATGTTGTAGCTGACAATGCAGAGGTTTATGTTGATGGAAAAGAGCACTGGATGCTTCTGCTAGTCTTAGAGCAGCACACCACTGTTTACAGCTTGGCTCCTCTGACTGAGCACTGAGACAAGCACAAGGTCCTGGCTTTATCCCATGTGTTCTGGATACAGGAAGCCTCTACTGTGAAGCATCCATGGATGAAGGTGGCCAGATTGGTGCTGAGGTGGGTCTGTGCTCTGCAGCTAGAAGCATTAGATCTACACATTGCCTTAATCAACCAGTACTGAGCTGATCTTTCCTATGCTCCATATAAAATGCATTGGTTGGCACCTGCTTATCTCTCAGCTATGTATTTTCTCATCCTGCACAGAATGATCCCACCATAACCTTCACTCTCTGCTACACCAGTGCTCATCAGAACACTGGTACCCTGAGTCTTCCACTGCCCTAAGAACATCCATTGGATAAAGTCCACACCATACCTGCTGTAGAGTGCTTTCTCCCCTAACCCTAAAAAATAAAGTGCTAGGCCGAAGGGGAAAAGAACAGCTTAAGTGCAATAAATAAAAGTGCTTGCAATTAACGTAGGAAACCGTTCTTAGGTCAGCTTCATTGCAACTGGCTGTATTCTTTCAAGGAGTAACAAAGTCAGGTGCTGGGGGGGAGGGTGGGACACTGCATCAGAAATATTCACAGGACTCTAAAGACTGAGCATTTCTCCCTCAGCGGCTTCCTCACACCACACACACATACACCAGCCCCTTTCCTGCAGAGCTGGCAGAATGTCAGGGTTCAAGGACTTACCAGACCCTAACACAGAGCTCAGCGGCTGATCTGTGTGGTCACAGAACAGCTGAGACTCTACAGTGGTTAAGCGGACAGCCCAGACATTGGCCTTCCTGATTCTTCCTCAACTCAAGCAGCAGGTGCCTGTACTCCTTGCAGATCCCAGCTCCCTCAGAGGGCAAGACAGCCCTTATGAAACAGGGCTTCCTGGGACAGACAATGTGGGAGTGGTACTTGTAGGGTTACAAAGCTGTGTCAAACTCCTCTGGCAGGGGTGCCGCCTGTTCTTCTTTCAGCTCCTGATCTACTCTGTCCTCCTGGTGCTGCTTCATTTGTTCCTTCACTTCCTCTTCCAGATCAGGTGGCACCACAAATTGATCTTCTGGCTCCATCTGGGATGGAGCAGCAAAATAGCCTGTCTTCTTCTTGGGTGCCTCTGTTGCTACTTCGATGAGGTTGAGGCTCTCCTCCAAGGGCACTATGGAGCCATTGGAAAGCTTCTTTCCATAAAGACAACATGTGGAAAGAGATTTTTGGAGTTCACACTTCTCCTTGACCCCTCTCCGCACAGTGTTGCTGTTTACACTGTTCTGCCTCCGAATGATGAGTACAAGCCCAGAGTCATCCTCTGGCCCTGGAGCAGAAGAGCTGTATTCTGCAGCAGGATGTTCTAATTCCAGACTCTTTCCTTTACAGCAATGGATGTCCACCTCTACCTCCACTTTACTGCCATTTGTCATCACACCTTCCACAGGCTGCTCATCATCACTATCTAGACCATTGTCAGACTGGTTGCTAGAAAAGGTGGCACTGGAAGGTTGGCGCTGAAAGATGCTTGAGGGGGGCACAGGATGTAGGCTGCAGCGTCGTTCCTGGCGTGGTAGCAAAGTGCCATCGAGACCAACAGCACTGTGTTCATCTGATGCAGTAGAGCCCACCTCGCTGCTAACCTCAGAAGCAGACAGTTCACTGCTGAACTCCGAAGCAATTCCACTGCTACAGGAAGGTGTTGCTGGTTTGGTGGTGGTAGAACTAAATCCCCCAGGGCCTGTCAGAGTGAGGCCGTGCATCTCACACGTGCAGTTGTCCTCACTCATGTTCAGACATACCACCATTGCACCAACATTGTCTTGGCAACCATAGCTTTGGGCTAAAGTGCAGAGTTTCTTTGCAGCAGCTAGTGGGTCATGTAGGTGCCGCACAGCTGACACAGCCTCTGCATAAGAAAGGTGTTCCCAGAGAGCTTTGTTCCCTAGAAGTAGCAACTCATCTTGTACAGTCAGTGGAATGGAATTGACATGTGGTTTGGGCAGGATCCAAGGATGCAGGTATGTGCAGCCCAGCATCCGAGTACAGCAAGTCACACCATTGACCTTATTGTCCTGCAGACAAGAGAAACAAGGCAGTAGCATTGGATGTGCTATTAGAACATTTAGGAAGCAAACTTTCCCCTGCTTATATGCTGGTTTGGAGCCTTGAGAAATGCCAGTTACACAGCTGCAGCACCTGAGGAAGGGATCTAGGTGCAGGTACTATAGTGCAGACATTCACTACACCTGATGACCAGGTAAAATAGCTGCCATCACCCATGCTGGCAATAACACACTTTTATCCCACAAGACTTTTTGTTGCACTCTGAAGAATTGTAGCAGACTATTCTGAAATGTGCTGCTAGACTACCTGCAGTACACTGATCAGAGAGTCTCACTGATCAGTCTTAAGTGAAACTTAATTTTTAGTACAAGTGAGATAGTGACTTTTTACTTTCTCAGTGTAAGACACATTACCCAGACATTAAACTATTTCTGTGAATTATCTGAAGTATTTCCCTCTTTATTAATATATAACTGCATTCTGAAGTGCGGACACTACATTCTGAGGAAAAAAAAAAGAACACGTAGGTATCTCAAACTGTTTCTGTAACCTGGATGTGTTACCCCCTTCTGCTAGATGGTCTGCTGGCCAGCCTAGCAGTGGTCTCTTCCCATAAAGAGATGTGCCCACAACCCTCAGTCCCTTTTCCAAGTCAGTGTTTTGAATTTAATTTCAGTGTTCTTAATTTCTGTATCCTCTGGGTGTCAATACTGCTGCTGCCACCAAGTATTAAAATCCAGCAGATGAGATGCACAGGGAAGTCTCTTATACAGTAATTTCACTTTTCTTTTTCTGAATCCATTAATGAGCCAGTTTTTAAACTATTTACCATGTTACATTATTCCCATAGTTATTTTCAGTCAGAGTGCTATGCTGCATTGTAACAACGCCTTGAAGAGCTGTAACACAGTGACACATTAGGCTTATGAAAAATACTTCTATCTAGCAACGTAATACTTTTTAAAAGACACCCTGAGCATAAAACTAAAGTGGATTGGCACTGATTTCTCAAGATCTTTACAGATGTATTTTTCCCACTCTTTGGAACTTCCCTGTTATTTCCAAGTGTTTAGAAAGTTAACCTTTACAGAGTTCTCCAGAAATCATTTCAATATCTTTGCATACTATGTGTCATCCAGTACCATAGTTCTTAGGCCACAGTGTTTTAGGAGCATGCAGTTTTGAACAGTGAACCAGCCAAAGAAGCAGAGCAGGAAGCACTAGAGAAGTCATTCAGAAACTTCATGTCACCCTCTCCCCTGTAATGTTACCCAGACAGCTGAGCTCATGTATTTGTACCAAGCTTTTATGTGAGCGTGGAAGCTGAAGTGGAAAGGATCCAAACCAACCTCTGTTATAATGGCTTTTTGCTCCTTGACTCTCCTGGCTTCTTCTGAACATTGTTCAAGGCTGAAGACTTTGGAGAGAGGCAGTGCTTTTCCACTTCGGCACAGAACGGCTTGGCACGTCCCCACATTGGCCACCGTCAGAGAAAAGTTGCTGGCTGGATCAGCCACCTCATTACGAATGTAGCAAAGGACAGCAGAGGAACCCAGCTTCTGCCCTGCCATGCCCAGCTTCCTGTTGGAGGAGAAGGTGTAGGAGGCTCCAGACTCTACTGACAGGCATTCTGGAGAGCTGCCTCACCCCACCTAACATATTGATATACCTATGCAAGTCCCACCAGGACCAGCTTGCTCACTGTCCTACCTGTGGGAGACCAGGAAGGTGTTGGACATGAACATGGTGTCAGACTGCTGTACCTCCTCCAGGAGCACATCGGCCATGGTGCACTGCAGCAAGCGTGGCAGTTCTTCGTTCTTGTCACCATCAAACATGCCATACACAGCCTCCACCCCCTCTGCAAAGTTCCCCAGTGCCAGGGATGACACACACAGCCTGTCAGAAAAGCATACAAGCAAAGTTAATATGTCTCAAAAATTATCTTGTTCTCAGAACCACAGCCATCAGGCACCTTGCTGTGAGTGCCATTCTCACAGGGCAGCAAAGCCACTATCTCTACATTCACTAGCCTGGGAGATGTATAGCTGCATTTTAGTACTGGAACTCCCAAACCCTCCTTGACCACATGCAGGAGAGGGAAATAGGCACAGCTGGCAAGAGAAAAAGCACCTTTGCTTCAATGGGGAGTCCAAGTGTACTGGGATAAGTGTGAAAATTGTGGTGAAAGGTAATGTGGAGAAATGAGGTACCAAGACTTAGAAAGAAATCCAGAGAGACAAAGGGATGGATGAGCTCTTGGGCAAAACAGGTCTGTCTGGGTGCTCAAGCAGTGCACTCTGTCCAGCATCCTGAGAAGATAGTGTCAGTGTTCAGCAGACCACAATACTCACTTATTTCTTTGGCCTGCCATCTCAGCTACTCCATGATTCCAGAAGGCAGAAGTGAGTGCTGAGTCTGCCGTGAGGGAGGGCTTAGCATCAATCTTCAGTGTGGTAATGTGACTACAGAGAGAACAGACGTTATGCTTTTCTAGAACCTGCTCAACAGGCCTTAGGACCATGTCCAGTCCAGAATTTTAGACAGCAGTCTGTGGAAAGAACTGCATCAAAGAGAGGAGTTTAAGGTCTAGGTCTTCTGGAGATGTCTGACTGCTTATGCCACCTGGGAAAACTTCATACCACCTGACAAATTCCTCGCTCTGATGTTTTGGACCCAGACTCTTTCCCTCCCAAAGACAGTAAGTCTCAGCTGCCTCAGGCAGGGAACATTATACCACCATGCAGTGATAAAGTGCTTTTACTTTACTATCCCATTTCCTCTTTAGGCAAGGGTCACCCTTCCCTGTGCAGGCCACTACTGGGTTGACATGTCAATGGCTCACCTGAAGATATCCAGTGTCTTGTGTTCTAACACCAGGTTTGTGTTTCCACTCAGATCCAGCTCTTGCAAGGCACCTGGCAGTACCTCAGGGATTAGGATTTCAGTTAACTCATTGCAGCTCAAATCCACAAACTGCAGTAACAACAAACAGCATGACAAAGAAAATACTCTTTTGTAGTGTCATGTCATCAGTTACTCCAGCGCTCCTTACAAACATCATACAACCCTGCTAATTATTGTATTTCACACATAGGTCATGAAAATGGATCTGACTTGTCAGAAGAAGAATGATTTATAAGCAACCTACAATAGCCACAACTCCAATACTGAAAGACTAGGTCACACCAAAGATAAAAGAAGGCCTCTATATGCAAATCTACCCAGCTATATAATATTGCCCACTGTCTCAAATGCAAGAAACCAGAAATGTCAGAGACAGGGGGTAAAGGTGAATGAGATGATCTTTGATCAACTCAGAAAGGTGAGAGATCTAGAATTTATATTCTGGGTCCACTTCTTGGGTTGATTAGCAAAGTCATAGAACCACAGAATGGTCTGTGTTGGAAGGGACTTAGAGATCATCTTGTTCAACAGATCTGCCATGAGCAGGCATACCTTCCACTACAAGACGTTGCTCCAAAACCTGTCCAATCTGGCCTTGAAACTTCCAAGCATGGGACAGCCACAGCTTCTCTAGGCAGCCTGTGCCTGGGCCTCCCCACCCTCATAGAAGAGTTTCTTCCTAATATCCAAACTACACTTACTCTCTTTCACTTTTAAGTCGTTCCCCCTTATGCTGTCACTCCATGCCTTTGTCCAAAGTCCCTCTCAAGCTCTCTTTTAGTCACTTTAGGTAATGGAAGACTGCAATAAGGTCACTCCAGACCTTTCTTCTCCAAGCTGAACAACCCCAAACCACTCAGCCCATCGCCACAACAGAGGTGCTCCAACACTTCTGATCATCTTCATGGACTCCTCTGGACCCACTCCAACAGGTCTAAACCCTTCCTGTGTGGAGGACCCAAGAGCTGGATGCAGCCCTCCAGGTGGGATCTCATCTGAGCAGGGCAGGGAGGTAGAGTCCCTTCCTTACCCCCTGTCCATGCCACTGGGGTGAGCCCAGGATGGGGGAGGTTTCTGGGTCCCAGCACATATGGCCGGGGCATGTCCAGCCTCTCATCCAGCAACATCCCCAAGCCCTTCTCAGCAGGGCTGCTCTCCACCATTCATCCCCCAGCCTGCACTGATACCAGGGGCAGCCCTGACCCAGGTACAGCACCTTGCACTTGGCCTTGCTGGGACCTCCTGTTCTCTCCTTGCAGTTACTTCTCATTCTGTAACCCAAACTTTCCCCAGGTATTTCTTTATCTTCTCCATGCAAATACCTGAATACGGGGCAAATGCAGGATTTCTGGAAAAATGCTAATTTCATTAGAGTGTGCAATAAGTGTATGAAGTAGCTTGCAGTTTGAAACCGTTGTAGGAATTGTTTTCAATTTGTTGCCACTCAGATTCAGTTCTTCCAAGTGCTCCAGCTTACTAAGTTTGCTGAAAGGGAAACAAAAGTTACTGTATCTTACAGATACGAAATTGACACTTTCTAAAGCTGCAGATGAGGTATCCATAGACACTGCCCTTTATGAACTACTTTTCTGATTTACTGTCAGGAGACCAGAAGTCCTAAGAGATACTGTAGTAAGACGCAGGATCCCCAAGCCTGGCTTGGATTTGTATAACAGACAGACCCTTGACTGTTAGTGCTGAAGTGGCAGAGAGATATCACCCCATGCCCAAACACATGCAACACAACTACTTATGTCCCTCGGTTCCTCTGGATGGCACCTCAACTAGGACAGAAAAACCTACAGTCAACAGTACCCTGTATCAAATCCCTCTTAACACGCTTCTCACTTTGTGTGTAGAAATGTCAGGCTTTTGTCATCAAGCCACAGGGAGAGCATCTCACTCTTTGACTCATATACAATCATGGGGAGGTGGCAGCTTCCTTGTAGGGAACATTGTCTTGCCCAACAGCCTTACTGACTTACCTTGCAGGAAAAGTCTGCAGGTTGTTGTTTGCCAGATGCAGGATCCGTAGGTTTGGGTGTCCCACCAAGACAGGGATGCACTGATCAGTGAGGTTGTTATTAGTCAAGTACAGTAGCTGCAGCATGCTCAGACTTTCCTCCCCTGTACATGCGGAGGGCAAGGACTCCAGACTGTTTGCAGATGCATTCAGGTACCTGAGGCTAACCACAGCAAGTGCAAAAATCAGACTTCACATCATCCAAACCACTCCACTAACACCAGGAAAAGGATCTGTACAAATTCCAGTATGGACAGCAGTATCAGACAGAAGGCCAGACAATAATGTAACATCCTTATTCACATTAAGATTTGTGAGTCTACTAATGACTTACTAACTATATGCACTGTGGATGCACATAGCATTTCACAGTAAAAAGTGAGTACTGAAAAGCCCATGGATAACACTGGTGCAAGCAGACAACATAAAACTTTAAACACTCTTTAAAGAAGGGCTAACTCCTGTGTGAATAGACAGTTATGAAGGACTGTTCATTTGTAAAGGGTCTCATTTGTTGTTCTACAGTGACCTGAATCTGACTGACTTATTTTCTTTGCACATGAACTTAGGACTATTTCAAGACAAAACTCTTCAGGCAGCCTCTGTTTTCCTGTAATTACACAGTAACATGGACTGACTCCTTCAAATCAGCTTGACGGCTTCCCTTATGGCCCCTGAATAACCTCCTCATAAAGGGCACACCTCGCTGTCTCTTATGCAAATGACACCTTGCAAGGACAGTCACACAGGTGCCACTTTCAGCCCTTACACTCCAAAGGATAATGCAGACAAAAGATGTTTGCTACTGACACTCACTTCAGAGCTTTGACAAAGAGTGCCTCTGGGAGTTTAGTCAACAGATTGTGCTGAAGGTCCAGCACTTCCAGTGGAATGTGCTCTAGAAGAGGTGGAAGGCTCTGCAGACAATTGTACCCCACCATCAACTTCCGTAGACTCAAGCTTCTGAGGATCCTAGAAAGACACAGTATTTTCTATTTAACTTGGTTCATTCCTCTTGACATTCACAGAGTGGGAAAGGTAGTATTTAATCCACTTAATTTGATTGTACAGCAGCAAAAAATTAAAATGCACTGATCCATAAAACGTAAACAATGACAAAGCAGAACAACACGAAGGGTAAGATGACTCAGCCTCTCTGAATGCTTGGAAACATACCTACATTTCCCTCTACACTACTGCTGATTGGTATCTTGTGATTAGAGTTGGTGTGCATGTGCCCAGCATTGTCTCAGGCAGACAACAGGAAGGCTTTAAATGCCTATTGTCACTCATAGGTAGAAAGAAGTGCTTCCACAGTGCCAACATAAATTCAGACCTTTAATTAGCAGCTTAGCACTCCTGTATGATTCCTGAGGCAGTAAACTATTCTTTGCATAACATACTTAAATTTTGGTCCCTTTAATCCATTGGATTGGCTAAAATTCTCTTCTAAATTCTCATTATCACATCCTTGTTATGTCCTTTGCTTGCTTTTAGTGTATATAGTTTTTCTGTGACCATCACTAGAATGTCGCTGCTGATCACTTTCTATACCTCTTGCTTCAACTTCTCCAACCCATGTTCTGCATTTCTTCCCTGCTAACCACTTCTCCATTCAATTTTAGTACAACTTACCCTAGACACTGTGTCATTCATCAAATCACACCAAACCCATCAAACACCCTTGTTAGGCTGAGAATGTTTATGCTTTGCTTCTTCCTGGGATAAGTAACTGCAAAATTGTATTAGTTCTTTGCTCTCATTCACTGCATTTCTGCAGAAACTGAAAGGGAAACAGGGAGAAAGGAGTAGACTGATAATGAACTGTGAAAGCTACAACTGAGATAAGCTGAATTGTCCCTTTGTGATAACTCCTTGTCAAAGGTAACATGAAATTTCTGTTATGTGGGACATGCAAAATGTATTTGGGTCTCACCCTATGACCTGTGTTCACAGACAGTATGATAATACATACAAATCACAGAAGCATGTTCTATGTCAGGTGCAAACAGCTGCAGTAGCAGCCAAAAGCACAGGATGGAATTGCTTAGCCCCTATTGTTCAAAAGGCTGACCTAGAAAGTGCTTCCTTCCAACATTTGAATACAGAGCATTTTTGATGCTGCATAAAGTAAGTGGATTATATCTCAACACAACAAGAAATTAAGCAACTAGAATAGCACTTCTTCCCTCTTCCCAGACAGTCCATTGTGGAAGAAAGCTCAGCTGTTTACACAGGTTTTCTGACCTCGACGGAAGCTCCAAGAGTTGGTTGTAGCTCAGATCCAAAACTTCCAGTTTCTTTGCTTCACAGGCCCAGTCTGGGACACACTGTAGCTGATTGCTGAGAAAAGCAAGTGGGAAAAGCTAGAAACCAGCACTCTAAATGGAAAAGACTCTGAATGCTGCATTCTTTTAGTGACAGCCAAACCAAAAGCAACAGGCAAAAAATGAACAGCATCTGAGTTAGACATGCAGAATTTATCTCACAGCTAATGCAAACTGAGCTGGTCCATGACTTGGCAGGGCACCCTATCTTACAGGTCTCACAATGCTGCTCCAAGGGCAGACATAGGCAATGAAACCAGAGATCACTGGCAGCTACTCTAAATATTTGATCCACAGATCCCCTCCATTCAGTTCAGTAAGGTGCCACAAGTTCAGTGGTCTCTGCTTGGCTTCTTTTTTTCTGATCACAGCCTACAGGTGAAGGACAGCAAAGTCATCTGAGAAGGTCATACTGGTTCAGAAGGGCTTCTGGTCTGGGACACTTTCATCATTGTTTAGTGCTGGGCTTTGAAGTTCTGTTGTGTTTAATTAGTCTCAAGGTGTACAGACACTTGCTTTAAATTCTGTTGTATATTATCACTTACTGAGAGAGTTCTAGACACGTCAGTAGGCCAGGAACCGGATAAACATTGACAGCTGTCAGACCTGATGAAGTAAAGCAAGTAAGTATGATTGCAGAGCTTCAGAGAGAAAACAGCACAGAGAAGCAGGCTAGCTATCAAATTATACTCATAGTCTTTCTTCATGGAGACTCAAGGTCCCCACTGATACCTCCCGCCACAGAGTTCACACTTCATATGGCACTAAGTCTCACTATCCCATTTCTCCATCTGTCATGTGGAGCACCAGAACAAGAGAGAACTGTACTTTTCTTTGTGAGCTCCCAAACAGATCTCAATGGAAGATTAATTCCTTGGACAGAAGACCCCAACCTCCACACTGTTACACAGCCTGTGTACACACATGCATATGTGATCCGGAGAAGCCAACCTCAGAGGACCCATCACATACGGTTTCACCGCAATAACATCAGCATAAGTAAATTTTTAATGTGTGAGAGGGCAAAAGGCTGTTTTCCTTTGCTCCCAGGGTTTAAAGGGAAAAGGCAGGTGAAGAAGACAAAGAGACATACAGTTGCTGTTGGCATACAGGGCCCGAAGGGAGAAGCCGCTCAGCGTCAGCTCTCTCAGCTTATTTCGCTCGCAGTGCAGCTGCTCCAGGCTGACCAAGGAGCTCAGATCCAGATCTGTCATCTGATTGTCTCGTAAATCCATGTAAGCCACAGATTTGTTTCCCTCCAGAGTGTCAGCTACTGTTCTCTTCAGGTTGTTCAGCCTAAACACTCACAGATGAGTTAAAAAGTCAGAAAATAGGAACTGAACACTGGACATCAGTAAGAAGAGAGAAGAAAGAAGAGGAAAGGAAGAATTCTGGTGAAGGCTAACACCAAAGGTGAGCACAGTGAATGAAATGCGTGACAAGCAATGGTGAATTTCAGGCAGTGAATACAAACAAAAACATTTCCTTTGTCTACACTGCTACATGTAACCATTTTAATGATTCCCAAATTCTTGAGAGATTCTGAAGAAAGATCCAGTCTAGGAAACAGAAACCAGGCCAAGGGGCAGCTACTCTGCATGGACACAGGAAGCTAATGCAGCGAACAGATACTAGACTGCCTGGCTGCTCACAAAAAGTTCTTTGACCCTTTCTGAGAGATCTGCAGTTGGCAGCCTGGAGAATCAGGATCACACCTCTAGGGCAGGGAGGCAAAAAAGGGAAGGATAGATCAAGGTTTTGGTAACTTGAGCTACCACAGCTCAAGCTATCAGCAAATGACAATAGGAAAGTAGAGGGCTAGGTCACAGTTAGCATCTGGCTTGCTTTTCCAAGAGGATTCTGCATACCCTCAGAAACAGAACTCCATAAAAGCTAAAGAATTGGTAAGAGAAAAAAACTGAACCTAGTTTATTGCAAAATGTACCAGAAGTCATACAGATCCTCCAGTGTAAATGGGAAGCAGCAATCTGTTTTATAGACACTGGGAAGTTTCACCCCTTACCTCAGGTCCACACTTTTGATGTGACTCATACGGTTCAGCACTGTCAGGTCCAGGGTCTCTAGCAAGTTCCCTGCCAGGGTCAGTTTGTCTAAGATGACAAGTTTCTCACAAACTGCTGGCAGTTCACAGAAATTATTGAAGGAAAGCCCAAGACAGCTGAGCTGCTGCAGGTTTCCCATCTCTTCTGGTAAAGATGTGAGGAAATTGCCATCAAGCCAGAAGGTCTGGAGACTGCAACAGCGAGAAAGAAAATAATATTGCAAAGAGTAGTGAACATCACATTTAGTATTTTCAGTGAATTTTCTCGTATAGTTAGCTGGTCTCAATGTGGTTAATTTTAAAGGTACCTAACAGCTAATTTTATTCTTATACACCTAAAGTAGTTTTATCACATATGTAATAGACTTGGAACTTCCAGCTGTGCCAAACAGTGTAAGTTAACACAAGCAAAATACAAATTAGTACTTATGACATAAACAAAGGATATTTACTTAATTACTTGGTTTTCTACAAATGGCACTGTTTAATCACACCTCCTACCATGTTAATGCAGTAGTAGAAGATTTCTACACTCTAGCTGTCCATTCCAACATACACTCAGAAAAGAATAAGGTGGCTTTCTGTAGTATGATGAATTGTTTCAAAGGTTGTATGCCTTTCGAGACTCGGATCCCAAATAGAAAATTCCCTTATTATGATTATGTTTCAACAGAGACCTTTCTGTGTTTAGTGGTGGTAGCAATGAAATCTGAGGCCAAAAAAAGTTCTTATGAATAAGGGCTCAAGGAGTCATCAAGATAACTAGACCCACAACTAAGCTGTAAACCTCCAGAAAGTGTAAGCCTACATATAGCTTTTAGCCCTATGCAAACTGTGAGGAAAAAGATAATTCTGGAAATTACTTGCTCACATCCAGTGTGGCCACTGGACACTCCTTTTTAAAGGCAGAAGCTGGAGGAAAGGCGGGCCACAATAAACCAACAGTTCAATATTGATGTTTATCTATACAAATGTACTAACAGTCTTGCAATTGAGTTTACCTAATCCTAAGCTCTTATGCATTTGGTGTAGCTACTGGGAAAAATGGACTAGGCTCCAACAAACACTTTAAGAAAAACTTTTCAGAGGGGGTTGCTCAAGTATTTTCGTGTTAAAATCCTCTAAAACAAAAAGCAGCAAATTCTGTAGAACAAAATCAAACATATCAGTGCTGACAAAAATCACTAGACCCCTGTGAGAAGTTACCACAGGAAAGCTTTTTGTAATAAATTAAAACTAATAGAAATTGCATCAGTACTGAAAATAATAAATTCAAATAATAAATGCAGAAGTCAGACAACTCTGCAGCTGCAGAAAAATGCACATAGACTTATTTGAGAAACCATGCAGTTGCCTTCAGTGCTTTATCTGCATCAAGTGTCCTCATTTTTTCTGCACCAGCAGCTGTGATGTTTTAATAGTGATTAAGGGATTGCACATCTTTGTTCTTGATTTTCTGCTGGAGTCAAATTAATCATTCAGCCTTCCTGGGCAAAACAGGCTGCCCTACAGTTCACACTTTCAGAAACAGTACCTGCACATCAGTGCTCAGCTGAGGCACCAAGGATATTTATGATCACAGATGTAAAGAACATACTCACTTCAACAGTTTGCCAGTCTCACTTGGCAAGTAATGAAGTCCATTACAGGAAATATTAAGCTCTGTCAGAGTAGAGATCTCACACAGTGATACAGGAAATTCTCCCAGTCTATTATGAGACAAGTTCAGACTCTTCAACTGAGAAAACCTATTAGCAAGAACACTAGTTAATTCACAAACCTACATGTCTAAAACTAAAAATACACAAACCGATCATAAAGAATTCTTAAGTCTTTGTACACAGGTGATACAGTCAGCTAACTCATCGTTACAGGAGTTCCTGAATAAATTTGGGTTTAAGTCATTGATATTTTTTTCAATGGTCATTGAAAGTGATCAAATACCATGAGTTTACTGCAGGAACTGATAACCTCCTACCCCGACTTGACAAACTTCATCCTAGTGACTAAGATTAAGGTGACTAAACTGCTCCGTTCAAAAAATTTACCTTAAAAGAGTAAGAGTCTACAACTATGCAGCTTGGGAAAAGAGGAGCTGAAAACATTCACCCGGATTATTCGGAGAACAAAACAGAACAGGGAAATCCCCTTTCCAAGGTGGGTGCAACAGAAAGCCAAGCCAAGCTGTAAAAGGGAAAAACTAGCTTGCATTGTGCTGGGAAAGCCCAAGACCTGCACCCAGAGGGCCTTGAACACGATTGTACAACTACAGTGCCCCTTGCTCAGCAGACTGCATGCCGTGTGCAGCCCCAAGTGCAGACAGCCCCACAGGCACTACAGTCCCACCAATGCTTGAAAAATGGTTACCTATTTCCAGTTCCTTCAATCACCATGCTAGGTCCAAAGAGAGAGAAGGAACTTAGCATGGCTGGGGTAACATACAGCCAGGTTCTCTTCCAAGAGTTCCTGCCTCCTTCTACAGGAAGCAAAAGTATTGCTCCCCAAGTAATAGCCTCTTCATCCCAAACTGGAACCACCAGAAATTAATTAAGTGAGGAAATTAATACCTCACTTCTATGAGATAACTGCAAATTTCATGTACCAGAGAACTACTCCTCAGAAACATGCAGCTATTCATCTACCTCACCTACCCGACTTCTCCCAGGCATTGGCAACTAGTTCTTATTTTGAAGCAAATGTTTTAATATAGGTAACAAAACCAAGGTTCATTTGTCTGAGGGAGAATATTACTTCTAGCTTGAGACATCTTGAAATGTAAGACTGAAAGGTTTTGGAGTTGTTTTCTTCCTTATAGTGACCTTCTTCGGATTCATAATACTTGTAAAGATCTGTGTAGAAACTATGCACAATATTTCTCCTTTTTCCTTTATAACCTTGGGGGTGTTGTTCTTTTGAAGAGGGAGCATAGCTGAAACTTGGACATGGGTTGTTTACTTTAAGCACTCATCACATGAATAAGGGCACAGGCAGTTTTGTTGCTGCAGCCACAGACTCTCTTGTACTGTGACTGAAAGCCAAAGAGAAAAAGATGCTATGTTGGTAAAAGCCTTCCTCAAAGGAAGGATAATGCAAAGACCTAACAATGATACAAAAATCAGAAACTTGCACACAGAACTCCACAACAGTATTGGAAAAGAAGGAAACAATGACGATGAACCTAAAGATTTGAACTATCTCAGATGGTTCAATTTTAAGAGATTTAGGGGAGATCACGGCTCTCAGGGTTTGAAATCAGCAAATGCTTTAATACAACTGCTTTCTCAGGAGTTCTGAAATGGCTTTTGTTACACCTGCTCTTAGCACCAAGAAGCGTTTCTCTCTCACTAACGGCATAGTGAGAAGCTACTTTGAGAGATACAGCATTAAACACAACAGCACAACTAATGTTTAGAATTCATCCCTCTGCAGAAATATCAAAGCAAGCACGAGAGGGGCACTACAATTTCCAAAAGTTGAAGGGAAACTGGTACATGACACAGCTGGGACTGAGATTCCTCAAGCAGACTTCCAGACTCAGCCGGGAGGACAATACTCTAAAGCCTTTTGAGTTCTCCTTCTGTTCTTCCTCGCCTCAGTAAGCTCATGTAGTAATATAGGAGTGGAGTGGAATGGAAATGCAACTCTCACTCAAGCTGTATATGTGAACCAGGTATTACAGGGGATAAAGATCCCAAAATCATTGTGGCTCCTCAGGTTTTGGGTTGTAATCTCACAGGGCATACTGAGACAGTAAAGAGGCATAGAAACACAGCAGTGAATCTTCCATGGGATGACCATCCTCTAGCAGCCCAAACTGGTGCTGCCCTGAAATATTCCCAGTTTAACACATCCTGTTCTGCCACCAAAGCACACCAGCACAAACCTATATCAACTAGGGAGAATGCTGACAGGAGACATGCAGATGGATGCACAAGTGTGCACACACATGTATCAACAAAGACCAGACCTCAGTGTTTTTCAGACAAGGGAGATACTTGAAAGGCAATACATAAAAAATGTGCTACAAGATGTAACAAAGCAGGTAAGGTTATTTAATGCCCTTTGCTTAACATTTTCCCTTTAGCTAATTATTTTTGCTCCATTATTATAGTTACAGGTAATTAGACTCCTAGAGCTTGAAAGTTGCTCACAGAAAGAGATCTGATCATTGTGAAAAATTCTGCTGCTGGGAATTGACAATCTTGAGGCACTGAGAGCACCTACTGCAAGTGAATAAGGGTCTTCTTGTGGTATTGTAATCTTAGAAGCATCCTAAAAATCTTAGATAGAAAATCTTTTCAAAAGGCAATGAGCAGTCTTATGTTGGCTACCTAATGCTACCTGTTTATTCAAGATTGCGTGAAGTGAGAGCTTCTTTTATGGCTTTTGTTTGCGTGAGGATTTCAGCTTCATCAGACATAGTCACTGCCAGAAAAAGAGGTGAGTTTCTGACATGTCAGATTTCTTGTTGACTACATGCAAGGTCAAAATAAATTTCAAGCCCCTTTGCTGATCCTGTGAACCAAGGATCCTGCATTTCGGAAAATAAAGTTCTGATGTGCTTTCCAAAATCATACTATGTACTTGAAGAGACAAGTAGAAAGCAAAATCTTAAATTATTTTAGGCAGCTTCTCCAGGAACAGAATCTATTACAATTCAGCATTAGAAAACATTTAAACAAGTTTGGAACACCAGACTAGACTCTGGCTCTCAATGAAACTGCAGAGAATTCCTAAAAGTGAGCAATTTTTATTTCATTGAATACTCTTATAGATGCCTGGACATCTCACTACTCTATAGGAAGAAAAATGAAATAGCACAGTAGTAGGCCCCTGGAAACAAAGAAAACAAAACCACACCCCTCCCCACCCCATCCCACCTTGCAAAAAGAATCCCCAACAAACCAAAATGACAAAAAAAACCCAAACCTCAAAACCACAACAACAACAAACCAAAACAAACAAGCAACAAAAACGCAGTTTTGCAAAGTTTCTTCAAAGACATTTTCCTTAGGGCACAATGTGTTCCAAACAGAGCCATTGGACAATACTACTATAGGCTTCCTATCAGTTTTCAAAATTCATACATCAATGCCTTGAATTCTATTTAGCATGACTGGTATACATTTCAACAGACTAATCTCCTCCTAGATTTTTATAATTAATTTTAAAATATTTTTGTAAGACTCCTTCACTTACCTAAGATGACTACATCATGCTTCCATACCATCACACAACTGCTACTCTCTTAAAAGCAGATCATCACAAGTTTCCAAAGCAAAGCTGGAGTCTCACAGGCCCTCTGCCAATTCCAAATACACATTAAGAACTTGCCGAAACAGGATTTTTCAGACCTAAACTTCTTCCTACAAACACTTATTCACAATAGCAGCATTATGCTTTTCCTTGCCTTTTATTTTATACCCCAAGATGTTCTCTGCTTAGCAAGCAGCCTAATGTTACTACTGCATCTTGTCCGTACAAATGGCATGTCACCCCACAAGGCTTATCTCAAATCAGAGTTAGCACAGAATCCATGGAAGGGAGGTCATGAATACTATAAACTGTTGGAAGTTTATTTCTGCTTGTGCTGCCCAGTTCTGCTTCCAACCCCCTCAAGTGTTAAAGCTTCCTAAAGATCAACTTTTTTACTATTCCCAAGAGAACAGGCAATATCCACATGTCAAGGACTCTGAATGTAGAAGAAAAATGATTCTTTGCAGACCTGCAAAGAGAGTCAAGACTCCCTGTTCCACTTATTCTCATAAAATTGTGGCGTAAGTTGAGGTAGGTGATATCTTGACTGTAGAAAAGGTGCTCTGGTACTTCCTCAAGGCTGTAGCATGAAAGATCAACCATGCTAAATCGCATAGACACAATCTGAAAAAAAAAAGAGAAAAAGCTGCAGCTGTGCAACAAACTTTCTCTGGAAGCCTAATGGAAAGCCAAAGAATACAAGAAGTAAACAATTGGCAAGAATATGAAAGAACCCCTTGTACCTACCAGGTAGAGTGCCTGCAGGAAATGGGAGTCCATGAAGTACAAGCTTATGCCCTTTGCTACATCCCTGACAAAGATGCACAGCTGAACACCAGCCAGGACTCACACAAAGCCCTGCTCTGTATGTGCATTGGGCACATAGCCTAAAGGCTAGGCTGTAAGAGAGCCACTGTAATAGAGGAAAACAGATCTTTTAGGAAACTCTATTGAGAAAGCATAATCTCCAAGTGCCTTCCAAAGGTGCAAGAAGCAACAGGAAGCACCTGATTTTCCAGTTCAGTTCTTTGAGGTTTACAGAACCACTGCTTGGCCTTGTTGAGGGTATAAAATTTAAAACATAACTTGTTATAAAAAGCCTTAATAAATTATGGTTTTGCAACATTTCATAAAGTGTCTGGAAATCTCAGGTCCTTTCATTAAGTATGTTTTGTTTTGAGGTCTCTGGTGCTTAATTTGACTTTTTTTTACCTGCTTTATCCTGAACTAGTTTTGTATTTTATAATACCCCTGCTGACCTATGATCTCTCTGTATCTCAAACCTCAGGACTGCCCTGTGAATGTCCAGGTCACACTTCAGGTTGCTCAAGTATGGCAACAAATGCAAGCTGTAGGTTCCTTCGGCTGTAGAGTCAGCCAGTCCCTGTGGTTCGCTCCAGGGACCTGTGATTAAGTTAGCCTCGTAGGTGCAGCAGGGGTTAAAACAGCACAGAGCTACTGCTCGGCATTGTTGCACACATAGAGAAAAAGAGAAGGCTAACAGAAAAATCTCTGTAGTCCAGAGCATGAAGGAAATAAAACTGGAAAGTGTCCTGGGTACTTTCTCCAGCATTCCAGCGTCATCTCTGACTGCAGACCAAGCTTGCATCAGAACACCCCTCCTGTGGTGTACCCTGCACCCACCATCCAAAGCAGCCTGTCCCCAGGCCCTCACCGTGGATGCCTGCCGGTGCCAGCGCTGGCACTCTGCCAGCGTTTCAAAGGAGATGTGGTATGTCTGAGCTTGTGCTCCAGCAGATGTGAAAGCGAGGGTGTACTGCCGACGTTTCATCTCTTCCACCTGCAAAGGGAGACATGACAACAGTCTGCCTAAGCGCCAGCAATTACAATTGACCTGAAGTCTAGGGTGAGCTATTACTGACCACCAGTAACACTGCATTTTGCTGAAAATTCAGCTGCAAAGTCACTAGAGAAAAACACAGAAGTAAATCCTGCTTAACATCCTTATGCTGAAATGGATACAAGAAGTAGTAATTTCCAGAGTGTCCATTCACAACATTGGTTACTGATGTGAAAACTGAACTAGTGTTTCTTCATTTTATTCGCCTTCAGTCTACCACCTAAGCAAAGCAAGTAGAAAGAGGCTGGGCACATGAATGCAGCAGTATGTTAAAAAAGCCTACAATAATCTCTTGTGGACAATTCCCATTGCTACCATTCCTTCTTCTTTTCAGGCTACAGGGAGCTAACAAAAAAAAAATAATCTTACCTTCCCTCCAATGAGAGGCAAGATGTGCATCTTCCCTGCATGGCTGTCCTTCACTGAGGACACAATGAGGCACGTACCACAGAGAGTGACTGAACGCTCTGCCCACTTGTGCAGCTGGGTCTTTCCTTTGCGTACGTTATAGACTCCGGAGAGCAGGATGCGATCCAGCTGTTCCACTTGACATGGCTTTTCTGAAGAAAAAGAGGACAGTAGCATTTACTGGCCATATGCTCTTCATTCTCATCGGTGAGCACAAATAACACAGATTTAACATGAAAAACCAGTTGCTGTAAAGAACAAGCAGACAAATTGCACTTTAAAAAAAGTCTCATGCAGAGGACAAGCAACATTCTCATCAGCGCAGGAACGGTGGCTGAGCAGCACCATTTGTGCCTCCCAGAACAATGCTGCAATGGTTGCCATGCAGTGTGTTTTTAATCCACAGGTAGTTACAGACCTTAGCAAACCCATGTGTTTGCCAAATATCCTTCATTCAAATACAACAGAAAAGCAATTTTAAACTCTCCTTCAGTCAGCTAAAGTCCCAGAAACCATTAAATAAGTGGCTTCTACGAGAATTTCAAGGAAGGCTTGGAAAATCAGCTACAAAAGAAGTTCTTTCCCTGAAGATGACTGTCCTGGTTTTGCCTGAGATAGAACTAATTTTCTTCCTGGCAGATGGTACAAGGCTGTGTTTTGGCTTAAGTGTGAGAATAATGTTGATAACATGAAAAAAATAACATTAAAAAACTGCTGTTTTGGTTGGTGCTCAGCAGTGCTCACCCAAGTCAAGGACTTTACAGTGTCCCATTCCCTCTAGCAAGCAGGTGCACAAGAAGCTGCAAGGAAGCATGGTTGGATCAGCTGACCCAAAGTAGCCAAGGGGATACTCCACACCATGCCCAGTATACAAATTGAAGGAACTGGGACAGGAGGGCTGAGCACTGCTAGAGGAAGCACACCAGTGTGATGAGCAGTGTGTTGTGCATCCCTTGTGTTTTATTCCTGTTATTTCCCTTTTCATTACAATTATTATTATTTTACTTTATTTCAATTATTAAACTGTTTTCAGGTATCACCTTTTTCCCATTCTCCTTCCCATCTCATGGGGGAAGCAGTGTGTGAGTGAGCAGATGAGTGGTGCTTACTGGGTGGCTGAGGTTAAACTACAACAGTCCTTGCAGGTGCCAGACCTGGTGCACAAAGGGCAGAGGTGGATCTGACCAGAGTGTATTAAAACAAATTTGCTGTAAGCATTTATTGTATTGGTTTAACAGTGGCTGCTCACAATGTTGATTTGTTTGCTCAATTTTGTTGCACTTGTTCTCAAGGTTGCATTATGTAACACCTTATCTGCTGTAAAGGCTGGGTTAAGGTTATGATGTTGTATTTTGTAATCTGGTCTGTGTGCTCAGCATGGCCCTTACCTCTGTGCTCTGGTGCCATTTAGTGGAAAACATCAATAATGACACCATTTTCCTTTTCTCCTCAGAGAGCCCACCTAGGGAGTAGACACTTCCCATATCCTCCTTTTCCCCTCCAGGTTAGTTGCAACAGCGTTTGGGAATTTTTAATATCCTTGGGATGGTGAAACCAGTGATTCCTTCCAACTCAAACCAGTCTGTGATGCCATGACTCTAAATAAAGTTTCTCTGGATAAAATCCATTACTTCCTCCCTTCTGTTTTCAGTTGCAGGCTTTGTAAAATTACTGTATCATCCTCCATAGCATTCCCTTTGATTCCTCCCCCACCTCTGAGAATCATTTTGTCAGCATTTGCCTGTACTTCCTTAAAACAGGTCTCCTGAACACTTTTCAACCCTTATATTTCTCCCTTCATAGCTTTCTTCTAAGCAGACCAGTCACCCATGCTGACAGAAAAACTACTTATTGAATTACATTTTCTATCTACTTGGTTCCATGAAGTTGAGTTACTGTTCATGAATCCCTGGCAGCTTCTGCTTGACATACCCAAGCTTTCATTTTTTTCCTCAAAAGCTGTCCGTATCTTGATGCCTCTACTCCTTTCAGCTGAAGTAACTTCTGACTCCCTCTTCCTTGCCGTATAAATCCAGGCTACGAACATCACACCTTCCAACTGTTACACTCTGTGTTTTGCGTACATATATATATATATATATATATACACACATTTATACACACACATATATATATTTGTATATATACGGTGTATACAGTATATACACTGTTTTGCCTGTTCTTACACACAGTTCCCAGACAGAAGGGGTTTGTCTCAGGTAACAGAGTGAAGAATTTGATTTCTTATAAATGCATTTTTTTTGACCATGAATAACCAAAAGATGGCTAGCAGCTTAGCCTGGCTGCCCAGATCCACAATGTAAGAACAATTTTCCATTTAAAGCACTTAGGGTTTTTTTTTAATTGAAATGCAAAAAATACACAGGCGAAGTACTTACAAGTAAGGAAATAATTTCATTATTATCTTTCCTCACCCTCATTTCTTCTCTCTTTCCTCTTAACTTCAGTGAATTCCCTTTCTAACTGGTAGCATCATATGCCACAGGCCTATGCCTGTTATCTGTGGCTCCTGTGTATATTGTATCGTGCCCAAACCAATTCAACAGTGCAGACTCCAAAGTCTCGTGTCTACAATCCAGTGCCCCAGGTTTCTGGTGGCAGCCTGCATTATTATTAACCAGCTGGTACCTTCACTCTTTAAAGACTGTGGAGATATTTGACCAGGAGCTTCCTTGCCCATATCCATACGCTTTTTGTAAATACAATCTTCATGCACATCTAAACAGAACTGCTATGTGTTTCTGATCTTGGAGTGGGAGCTCCAAGTCATCAGTTGCAATATTTGAAGTTAAAGACGACAGAGCAGTCTTGAGTATTTCCTGTGGACCTGTCTTTTCTCAAGTCATAGACAGGATCAAGAAAACTACAGAAGTGTGATTGTTTTCTTCCATTAATCTTGAAAGTGTTTTATTTTAAGAAATGCTCACTGGTACTGCAGGTGCTTGATATAGCCCTCTATAACCCAACAGGCTGATAACTCAGGCTTTAGCCCAGTTCCAGTTCACAGTTACAGCTGCAGGAACAGTGACAGTGTGCACACACACGATTTCTTACCACTGTAAAAGCGAATCATACAGCTGAGATCAGAGTTTGCTGCCTCTTCCTGCATTCTGTGAGGATCATCAAAACCCAACCCAGCCAAGTAGTCATACACAATCTGAAGGGGTTTTTCTGTGGGCTCCAGCCTCCTGTCAAAACATACAAGAAAGAAGTTTGAGAATGCAAAAAAGATTAAACCAGTCTCAGTACAGCTAAAGTGTGAGGAATACTGACACACTATATGTTCTGCTCCTCTGGAGAGATCTGGACTCTTGGGTCTCTGCTCCCTGCCTGACAAGCAGCATTTTAGAACAGCAGCCCTCGTGAACTACATTGCAGAAGAGAAACAGAGAAATAGCAATTGGCATAAGCAACACAATTAATGGTGACTATTTTTATTTCATGATTTAAGGAGCACCAGGAGGAATCCATGACAAAGCACAAAACCAGAAATACTGCACAAAAAAGCAGATGGCAAGTGACTAAAAAACTCATGTACAATGCCTCAAAAATATAAAAGAACTCTTACATTTTTCTTCCAAATGCATCTTGGAGAAAAGCATTTGAAGAATTCTCATGAAGAATTACTTAAAAAAAAAACCAAACAAATTTTCTACTCTCTTCAGCTCACATCAGTGGCTAGATTCTTATGCTTTGGCAAATTAACTCATCAGTACATTCCTGTGACTGAGGAACACCAGGGAAGAGTCAGGTATGCAACTAACAACACTCACGGGATCTGTAAATAAAGCCATGAGCAAACCAGCCCAGTGCCTATGGACCATGCTCACTCTGAGAAAGGGAGCAGGTCCCTGAGTGCTCTTGGAGACATTCTGGAGACCTGTAGGAATGGATTACTGGTACAGGTTATCATCAAGAGCCGTGTGATTCACCAAGAAAACCCTGGGCAGGCCAGCAAAAGGAAAACCAAAACCTGTATATGGAATGGCAGTTTCCAAATGGAATTTCTTCACTAATTTTGTCAAGTTTGACAGATTCCAGAGGTAACAGTTAAAGTGCAGTAGAAAAATACACTTTCCTTTCAAGAGAAAGCAATGCAGTGTGAAACCCAAACTAGCATGAGATTGCATTAGGACTGCACAAACTCATCCTGTACCCAACACAATGAGCTCTGAACGCTGGCACATGCGAGAACACGCAGCTGTCACAGCAGCTGTGATCCAGCACAAACAGTCCATGACATCCTCAGCATTATCACACAGCAGGGACTGAATACTTCCTCTACTCACAGCAGCTCTTGGGAGCACAGGTGCAAAGACTTAAGGAGACAGAAAAGCCAACAAGAAGGCTTGCAAACAACAGTTTCAGTTTCATTCCTATTGCAACTGTAACTCTCCAGAAGAGCTAAGGGTCCCCTTAAGGGTCAAGTTTTCAAATCTTTGAAGCCTAAATTTTTCTTGCAAGCAGTATCCAGATTGAAGAAGGTATCCATGCAATCCTTATTTAACCCTTCCCTCTGCAGGAAGATATAATTTCTGGATATGAAGAGATACAAGCATAAAGAAAGATTCTGGCTAGGAGAAAGCTAAAGATCCTTGAGGTGCATTGTGGAGAAGAAAAAGTTCTTACAGAAACTGACTTGAATTCACAGAACTGAAAAGGAAACAGAATGACAAGGGCATTGCTGAATATTTAGACTGAACACATAAAAGAAACTTCTGCTATTCTTCCATAGAGCCTTCAGTCTTCCAAGTCACGTGCCAAACCAATGTCTGCCATGCTCTGGAAAGAAAGTCACCTGCTGATATTAAAAGGGTGAAGAATTTAGAAGCTGTCTGGGAGACGCACGTTCTTATGGTAAGATGTGATCAGATATTTAACAAAGTAATCTGTATTGCAAACACGTTATTAAAGAAATTGGTAGAAGTTGTTTGAGGAAGGAATTATCTCAACAGGACATGAGGATAAACTTGAGCACTCTGTCATCTTCCCATGGACAAGCAAGTGGATACCATTCAGGGCTGCTTCCTGCTGCTAACCCAGGTGTTACTGAAGCAATACTGGTAACTTCCATCTCCCTACCAAGAACAACTCCAGTGGGAAGCAATTCAAGGATCTCTTCTGTGACAAACACACTCTGAGAATTACAAGGAACAGACACATCATAACCAAGAACTCTTAACAAAATTTATGACAAATCTTGACCAAGTCCTATACATACCAAGAGGCAAAAAAGAGTGTGAAGTAATAATTTACAGCTCAGTACTTGCTTCCAAAAGACTGGCAACAGTCCTTGGGAAGCAATTTGCTAATCCAATGCAAAATCTGCCACAAATCAAAGACAGGCACAGCTAGCTAGCATGAGAAAAGAGAGACTGAAAAGAATTCAAATGCAAAAGCCACTTCAAAAGCTAAATAAAGTCAAAATGTATCTCTTTGAACACATCTACAAGCTTTACTTAACCTTTTTCATGATCTGCACTAAAGGGTCTGCTCTTCCTTAAAAAGGCTGGAAAATCTGCTCACTATTAGGGTCCAAAACATGCCAACTTCCTTACAATTTTTTCAAGCAACAAACAGGTTTTCAGCTGCCTCAGTGGCTATGTCCAAGTGTCCATCTGTCCTCATACAGCATTTCTAACCAATCCATCCCTAATTCCTATAACCCGGACCAGGCCAAGGCAAATGCTTCTAAATAACCTTTTCCAACAGTACTTTTTAAACACATCCTGTTCTCTCAGGATCTCCCTCAACTAGTGTTCCCACTCCCTTACAGACCAAACACATACCACAGATTTAAAATTTGGACACGTGTGACCTGTAATCTTCATTTCACTATGAAAAATCCAGCTACTAGCTCTATTCAAAATGCTTAGCCTTTAAGTAAGGAGACCATGGCAATTATTTGCCCCTGAGAACAGGACTGGCAGTTTTATAACTGAATCTTAAGTCCAGAAGAATCAGTGCCAAGTTTAAATCTTAACAAACTGAATGGGAGCTTCTAAACCTAGAGGAGTCCATAACACTCACAGCATAAAGTTCATGCACTTTAAACCCTGAGCCATCTATTTTCAGCCTAAATTGACTTCAGGCATAAAACATAGCCTCTGATGTTTAAGCCTGCTTTATATAACCCTTGCTACACTTTCTGTCTGCCTTTAATTATTTAGCTGGCAACTCTTCTCAGAAAAAAAAAAACCCAAAAGCTAACCTAACATGTAAATATTGCATGACATAATTGCGAAAGCACCTTACTTATTTTGCGGACCCAAAATAACCGTTTACAGCCTCTTAAATAGATTAGGTTGTCCAGATGCTAAAATCCCCGTAACACAGAACATAACAAAGGAATATATGAACAGATGCCTCTACCCAGAAAATTAGTACATATTTGTAGCTGGAGCAACAGTCAAACCCTCCCTGCTAAAACACATAACTATGAAGTGTGTAACCTCTATTTCACCACTATCTAATTCTAATGAAGTGCATGACTCAAGGCTGTACCTGACTGCCAGTTACTAGCTCTGCCTGTTCCCTACAGACCCTGCCAACAGGCACAGACACACGATGAACAGAGCCTCGCAAACCTATTACAACACGTTTCTCAGTCAGGTTTATCTTTTCTCGGCCCTCACCTGACCAGGTCTCCATGAAGCTGCAAAAAGAGATTTTTCCTCCCTTCTCTGTCACAGATCTCCGAGGCTTGGGTGTCCACTGTGCAGAGAACCAGGCGCAAGTCCGAAGGAGCCGCAGCTGCGGAGTCTCTTCCATAAACGTACACGCAGCCTCGTCCGACGTTCCCTTTCAGCCAGGTCCTCTCCCGGGAACCAACCTGACTCCTGCTCTGGCAGCTCCTGCTCCCGGTGCGCTTCGCGTTCCTCTGCAAGGCAGCCCAGACCCGAGCGTCAGCATTGCCTCCGGCCCGCTCCGCGCAGGCAGCAGCCACCGGCGTGGGAAACGCCAAGGTCGCGGCGGGTAAGTGCCCCCGGCGTTCCGCAGCCGACTCCCCCCCCACCTCACCGAGTCGCCCGGNCCGGCTCGGCCTCCCCCATCACCGGCCGGACCGACACCCCGGGCCGCCGCGGCCCCGCCCCGGAAGCGTACGGGCCGTCCGGGCCAGGCCCCGCCCCGGGCAGTACGGGCTGCGGGCCCCGCGGCCCCCAGGCCGGGGCACCCCGAGATCCTTGTCTGTACCCGTGTCCTTCCTCGAGCGAGAGCCGCTCGCCAGCCGGGCGGGGAAAAGGCTGCAACCGCACCTGTGAGCGCTCGGCCTTCACACAGCTCCAGGGCCTGGCACCGTCTGCACCCCGCGGCTGGAGGCACGCTGCTCTGCAGCCGAACGCCACCATTCTCCTGCTGCCCTGCAGCTCTGCCAGATTTTAGTGGCTGCTACTAATAATGTCATTAACTACTAGTGACGTCATCATCTACCAACGAATTTGCAAGAATTTGAGTATGTTTTATGGCAACCACTGCTTCTGCCCCAACAGGATCAAGCACTTTAAAAAAAGCCTCCCAACTTCTCCACAGTGAAATTACATGTTTGAAAAGGCATGAAAGGTCATCTACTGAAATGTGACTGTGACTAGAAAACACAGAGCAGGCAGAGATATGACTACAATCCTTGTCCAAGAGGCACACGGATTATGAAAGGCGTCTTTTAACGAGCTCCTAGAGCAGGCTCCAAACGCATTCCTTGTGTTCGGATCCCACCACACCTTTCTAGCACCTGGGACCAGCTCGTAACTAACACGCTCTCTCTCAGGATGGTATTCCACAGGAACTGCCCAAGTGTTTTGCAACTGTCCACTCCCTCCTGGTCTCCAACATTTCCTGTAAAGTCTCTTCAAAATATGGCCTTATTATTTTGCATCATCTGACACTGCCACAGCCGAACATTAAGAATCACAACATTCTATCCCACTGTATTTGCAGAAACCAATACGGCACAGTTTTAAATCATTGAATATTGACTCATTTTATTAGTCACTTCATAATTTGTTTCAACCAAAAGACAATACACACAGCAGAAGTCTAATGCATCCCATGTAAATGTTTACATCTGTTAAGCTCCTCACTCACCTATGACTCAGCATTTACTTAAATTTTTCACATCTCAAAAATAGGTCTCCAGAATTTCAAGTGCCAACAGGTACCCTGCCTCAAATGACATGTTTTGCACTTTAAATTTGGTGGGTTTGTTGGGGGTTTGTATTTTAGCAGTTTTTTGTTTGCCTTTTTTTTCTCTATACTGTCAAAGAGGTGGGATGGGGCTCTGTGTAAAATTTAAATTACAACATCACGAAAGAAAAAGGAATATACAGGAATAGAGTGAAAGTTAAAAGGGAAGCAGGCCAGCAGCTCCTTCCCTCACAGCCTCCAAGTAGAAAATGAACATATAAAAGTGCACCAGCGTCACTGCTGCCATGGCTCACAGCTAGTACCAGCCTTAGGGAAGGCACTGGTACCTCTCCCAGCTGCTTCAGTATCTTCTGAGTTATAGATTCAAGGTACTGCAAAGACAGTCCCCTCACTGCTATTGCTTCAGTAAGTTATTCAAGGCCATATTTTGTGCCATCAAGACCTGGACAAAGTTGACTTTTAGGACCTTTCCATTTCTCCTCCCACTTCAGGCCCATTATGGCCACTACTGTTTCTGTCATTTTTTGACTCAAAATACATTCACTTGAAAGAACAGATATCCAGTGTCTCCCAGTTCCGAAGCCTCCCATGCAGACTAGTAAGATAAGCCATCAAGTCCGTATCTTGCTGCCTTTATATCCCCCTGAACTCTGAAGCAAGGAAAACGTTGACCAGACCTGGAAGAATTGTTGCATTCAGCTGGCGGGAAGAGGACTCAGCATATGCTTGGAGTGTCTCAGAGGTGCGAGTACTCTCCAAAGGAAAACCACAGAAGCAGCACAGAGCTCAAAATGCACACAGGGGTCAAGGAGCAAGCATCATTATCTAGTATTGCAGACAGGGGAAGGTGTGAAGCCTGGCCTTCCTTCTTGTGTAATGTCAGCATCCATCCCTTAGTGAGCAGGGGAGAGCTCCAAGGACACTGAAATGTTTGGCTGCTACAAAAGAGTACTTCATAGTCGGGATGGCTTCCTGCAAAACATATTTTGGGTGCACGCATCTTGTCCTCCAGCTCGACTCAAGTACATGACAAAATGCCCTCTTCCCCACAGACACAGTACAAGGGTGGCTGAAGGAGCCAGGAACACAGAAAGAATTCACCCTGCAAGCTTACCAGAGATGGACAGTAAACCCCAGCTGCTCTAGGGGACAGAAAACAAGCATGACAAGAGGGATAACATACACTGTTCCCAACTCTGCTGCAACAAACTGGCCAGGTGAGAGACCATTTTCTTCCTCCTTCCCATCTAATTTCCTGTACCAGTGCTCTTTCCCAGAAAACCAAAGGGAGAGCAGAGGAATGCTGGCTTTCAGTACGAGTGACCATGCACAACTCTGTGAAGAGAATGGGAGAGCATACGAGGAGTTCAGGAACCAAGGCAAAGACTTCCCATTAGCTTTTTATCTGGGATGCCCTCAGAGCTCACTGGGGGGGTATGGATTTAACATGCTCAGTCTTCAACATTGAGTTTGAGCTAGTGGGGCAGTGAGCAGCCACAACTTCAGTGAAAACAATTAAGCTAAATGCTCAGCACCAGAAATGGACCCTGATTCAGGCATTTCCTTCAAAACTGCCTGCTTCATGATGCTTCTAGCTAAGCACAGGATACATCTCACCACTGATAGCCAATGTATGACCCTACAGCAACCCAAAGTTAATTTTAAGGAAATCATACTTCGTTCTTCTAGATTTTATAACCGTACACTGATGCCAGTTCCAGGAGTAAAAAGCTCTTTGCTAATCCAAAGGCCCAAACCAGGTCAATCAGTAAGGTAGCAAAAATACTCTTCAAGAGAAGATAAATTTACTCCACTTACACATGGACCAGCACTTAAATCAGTGTCAGTCCTACATTACAGTGCTTAGTGCAGTTAAGACCAGACCAGACTGAACAACCCTTAGTGGCGTCCTGCTCCCAATTCAAGGAGAGAACAGGTCTTCAATTTTCCCTACGTACACTGTGGATCACTCTTGCAATATTTTTGGCAAGTTCTGGAGCCCAGTGTTAGCACTTCTGTGGCCACAGGAAGCTATGTCTAAGCTTGCCCTCAGAGCACTCAATGATCTGGAAAGCCCTAGAACAAAAGTGAAGCAGAAGTGGCCAACCTTCAGCTCACCAGCACACTCCCAAATGAAGATCTAAGATATAGCCTAAAGAGTACTGAACACCTGAAGTTTGTCACACTGTGCTTTTGTCTGTCTTACACATCATCTCCAAGAGACTGCCCAGAACTGCACCGCCTCCCAGGAGTTCCCACAGGGACATCCCTGAACACAGCCTTCTGTGAGCTCAGAGGGGTACCAGCCAGACCTTGCATCTTTGGATCTAAATACTCAAATGACTGGCTTCCATTCAAACCACAGTTTAGTTACTTTCAGTCTGAACCTGAACTGGCACATTGTTCTGAAAAAGGAGCAAGGATCAACTAAGTAAAAAAAATGGGAAAATGTCTGTTTAAACTGCATGGTCTTTATTTCAGTGCCAATATTACAGATACAACACAAATATCCCAGTCAGAAATAACTCAAATGGAACCCAGGGGGTCTACAACAGGCTCTGGAAATAAAATTGGGGAGAAGTTCTGGAATAACCAGGAAGAGCAACTTTGCAGCATAGTCTCTGATGAGTCTCCCAGCAGGAGCAAAGCCCTTGCCCCAAAACTGATCTACAAAACTGAATGTGTCTTTTCTACCCATAAACCACAACTAACAGGTTAAAAGACTGAAACTATATGTGGTAGAAAACTACCTGCTCCTTTTATCTCTACATCTCTCATAACTTACTTCACTTTCTGGGGAAGATACAGAAGACTCTGAATCAGCATGGCTGTGATGGAAGGAAAGAAGATTCAGGTGTAAGGGCTTCATTTCAAAGTACAGCACCAAAGCAATTTTACCAACTCTTACCAGCACCTCTTCTCCTGCACTGTGTCCCAGGTTTGTAGATGAACTCCAAAGGCCTCACTTGCTCTTGGTATGCAGCACATAACTAAGAAGTGGGTGTATACAATAATGCACTGAGTAGGTCATAAGAAGCCTCCAGCCCCTTAAGACCTGGGGGATACAAGAAGAAAAGAGGCAGGGCAGCTTGACATTCCCCAAGACCCCATCTGAGTCCCATATGAAAATGTCTGAAGGAATCCAGCTAGAAATGAATGACAACACGCCTGAGCCACCCCAGGGAAAAAAAAAAAAGACAGCAGAAAGAAGGAGCAACTGCTGGCTTGCTGCAGAGAGAAGAAAGTTTCCCTGCTAGAAATTCCAGACTTCTCTTCCAACCAGGCTGTGTTCCTTTTTGAGGGGGAAAGAGGGTGGGGAAAGGGAAAAGGGAATGTTGCTTCTGGCTGTGAATGCATGTGTGAGGGAGTGCACAGTAGCCTCCACAAGCCGCCAGCCTCATCAGCAGAGGAGAGGAGATTAGTCTTAACAGATATGCTTCAAAGTCAGCAATCACATCAGGAAAATTCCTCCTCATCAGCAGGTCTCGTTTGTTCCCCATGCCCATGGTGCAGTTTGGGGGATTGCCAAGGATCACAACCTTCTTCCCAGAGTTCTTTTGATTGGGTGGGATGAGAATAAGAATGGTGCCAGAGCCTCATTGCCAAGACTGAGGGGGGAAGTTGTTGACTTCTGCTAGATCCTGCATTGCTGAGCCCTTGTGATTATATGTCAACTTGATCCGCATACGTAGTTGTTGCTACAAGAGAAAGGGGAAACAAACAAACACAAATAAAACAAATTCAGGTCTTCATTAAAGGTCAGAGACTCCCACCTCATCCAGTTCCCCTTCCCCTCCCCACAAATACTCAACACAGACTTTTCCTGACCGCAAGAGCTTGCTGGGAGTATGTGCAGGGTAAGCTATGACACTGCAGATAAATGCTCAGTCTGGTAGGACATTGATTGGTCACTGTAGTTCTCAGATCAGGTACAAGCTCTTAGAAAAGTTACAGCACAGCTTCTACCCACATCTGTGTCTGCACTGGCCCTGCTCTTGCAAGCACTTAAGTCCTTAAATACAAAAATTAACCGCCTTCAAATTCCAGTTAACAACAGAAGAAAACAAGTGACAGGTCTGTACTCTGCTGCACTGCACTTGGGCTTGCAGGGAGAGATGGGCTATCCATTCAGTGCAGCAGTCTGGAAACTTCAAGTACTGCACAGCTCAGCAGCTCTGTGAAGTAAATAGACTATGAAAGACTGAAAACAGAATCTCCAAGAACATTCCCTTCTGCTGTAACTAAATGATGGAATAGCTCAGAAGTCGCTTTACACTGTCATTTGGCTGTCACCCAGATACTAAGTGGCCCTTAAAAACAGCTAGAGTACAGCATGCTCCAGGTCAGGTTTCCTATTCTCCTCTTTCTCAAAAAATTCAAAAAATGAAGAGCCAAAAGTTGACCATTTCTGTCTCTTTTCTCCATACCTACAGGGAAATACACAAAAAGAATACCAGAGGGAAGAAAGGAAGACAATGACTGCTTCAACCACACTCAGGATTAAGAAAGTTATACTGTATCACTAATAGATCAACTTCACCACTGTCACTTTTTGGTTAATTTGGCATTTTGGAAAACTAGTGATTAGTTTCAATCCAGCATAATGGCTCTGTTTTGCACGTCTCTACTCTGAAGTGTTCTTAGGAGTTGTGGCATTCCTACAGGAAAGCCCTAGGTGTGTTTCACCTTGTGGGTCCCATTCTGGCACATAACAGGAAAACACCTAAATCCTCCAAAGTTCAGAAAATAATTGTCAAGGTGATCTTTGAAAGATGCTCTACAGCACCACAGAGACAATGGTATCAGATGTATGTAAGACACAGAATAATTAGTCTTGTGGCTTAATGTAGGCAGAGGTGAGCAGACTACAAGGAAATAAAGGGAGATGCATGAAAACCACAAAAACCATGCACTAAAGACTGCCATTCAGTGAAACTTGGACTGAAATTTGTGGATCTTTTTCTCAGTTATACATCAGTCTAGCAGAAACACTTGACATCTACAGTAGTACATAAGTTTTAACCTATGAAAAGCTCCAGATGTTTTAAGTTCCTAGAGTCATTTAAGATCATTAGGCTGTCTCAAAGAAAGAAATGTGAAAAATTTTATTTTTCTTTCTGATGCCATCTGAGCACTTGCAAACCCTCTTAAGGAGGAAATGTGGGCCACATCCCTCCCTTCCCTGAAGTCTATTGTGTCCCAGTCTTGAAGCCTGTTTCTGAAGGCTGCAAAACAAATGGGATTACAATTATATCACACCTACAGATTCTTTCCATCAACTATTTAAAAATACGCTCACCGCATTAAAAACAAATGAGACCACCTGACAGACAATTTTAAGAATATGGAACAAGTTGCCTTTTTTATGTAAAAATATTTCAGTAACACCACTGCAGATAGCAAGAACAAACATTGAATATCTTTATGTGTCAAGATGCTTGCCTTCCAAACATCGCTTTTACAACCCATAGAAACACCAGGTTAAGCTCCTCTGGCCATTTGAAAACTTAACTGCTGAGACGTGAATGAATCCAAGGTAGCAGAGCTGCTACACTGTTTTAGCAGCATAACCAAATGGAAGACCAAAGCTGCATCCAGAACGCAGGACTCATTTTTCACGAGAACACGCACTCCTGTGTTTTTCAAAACTTCTTCCTAACTCTAACTGAAGTGACTGCCAAGAAAAACATATAATTTGCTATCATCACTCCCTACCTCTCATCAGAGATGCATTCCTGACTGGCACTAAATGAATGATTACAAGACAGTTTCTTCAACAATTCTTGGAATCACTCACCTTCTGTGGATTCAGGACTTTAATGACCTGTGTGATGGTCCCAGAGTTAAATGCAGGGATGACACTGCTGCTGGGAGACAGAAGCTGCAGCTGGAATGTCTGAAAACAGGGCAAAAAGAAAACTGTATGTGTAATTAAGTAAGAAGTGACTTGTTAGCACTGAAAGAAAGCAAGGAAAATTAAAAGTTTGGTTTCTGGCCCTGAATAATCAGTTCTTGAATTCCCTATCTTGTTGTTCCCTAAGAACAACACATTCACTGGCCCACTTCCTTTATATGTAAGTAGGATCCAGGTAACACAAATAATAGGAGGCGACGGCTTACTGCAGTATACCGAGATCAGCAGCAATGCTCTCTTCCATGTGTTGCACTCAGAGGAGCAGTCAACATACCTGTAACTTCAGAAGGCCTATTCCTTTCCTGATTTCTTCCTATGGTAGCTGTAAAACCTATCTGAATCCAAGTTAGAGGAATACTAGTACCTAGAAGTGAATGTACTTTCTCAAATTTGGAGAGCATTCCAGTCACATGCTGCTTCAATAGTCTGCTCTGCTATAAACTAGGCAATATCTGTCTCTCACATTTTGTGCTGCAGCTGAATGCAAGGGGAAAACAACTCACTTCTTTAAATGCGGACTGCCATTAATCACCATATTGTGACTCATTTAAATTTTTATAAGCAACTAATAGCTTCAAAAGATTTTTTCTTTCATTTATTCATAACTCCAAAGAACACACTATATTTCTTAGAAATTAAGAATTAAGGGTATGACTAGTGTCTCCAAAACACTGGTTTTGATTCAAATGTTTTTTTTTTTGCCTGAGGTTTAGCCATTTTTCTAGAAAACAGTGATTTCAAAACAATTTTTTTCCAAGCAGAAGTGCTCCAATTTGATTGGAGTCTGTGTTCTACTGCATTTACAACATGTACTTTCAGACTGGAAAGAGATGACCTAACTGGGCACTATGAGAAATTTGGAACAGTTCTCAGCCTTGTTTACCTTCCAAGTTTCTATCTACATGAAAGCACCAATCAGGAAGTGTTTGCAACTGGCCCTCAACTTCTCACTGTAGTTGCCCTAAGCGGCTCTACCTTTGGTACTGCAGCTTGGAAAACAAAATCTGTCATATCCAGCTCTGTGCTGTTGGAGGCCTGTATTGTGATTACAGTGACACTAGGGTTGGTGTTCGACCTCTCAAAGGTGAAGTCAATCTTCAGCCCATTCTTGTTGTATGCAGTAATGGAGGGGATTCCTGTAGGAAACAAAAAAGCAGCAGACCTACAGAATCTGGAGATCATTCTCAACATCATAATATGCATTTACTTTACCCCAGACTCTTCTGAAAATTAAACACACCCCCTTATGCTCCAGTATCTATGCCACACTTTCAAATTGCCTCCCTTTTTTTTTTTTTAACTATTCCTTGTTTCCTCTTCTGGTTGGGGCACTTGAGGCAAAGGATTTACATGTCCCTAACCTGCAGCAATATCATTGAAGAGAGGCTGAGGTGTAAGTCCATCGAGCAGGAATGGAGGCTGTGCTATCTGGGGTGCAGGGGCAGATACTGGAGAACCTACAAGAAATGTTGAAGGATTAATACTTTGCTGTCAGGAAATGAAGAGTAATTACTCCTTTGCCGATGACTGACTGCTGCATATTGTATTTCTTTACATGAAGCTCTATAAATCATCTGTGTTGTCATCCTCCCCTTCTTTGCTTTCAAGAACTGGCTCCTCTTGCACTAGCAGGCATTCAAATGGAATTAATTCCTCACATCTCACAGTCCTCTCTGGAAAGGCTCACAGCGTTCCCAAACTCAGGTGTGAAAATGCTCAAGTCTCACCAGCTAATCATGCACAATCAACATGTGTGACTTCACTCCCTGACTCCCACCTGTATGCTAATATTGATCTTGGTAAGAGTAGGTGTGAAAACTAGGACTTAAAAGACAATGAAGAAGTAGCCCACCCTCATCCCATCCCAGGGATGAGAATGTAGACTTCTAAGAAATGCAGCCTGCTCACCTGTTAGGTTGAGGTCTCCCAGGAGGTCAAGTAGCTCCCCACCAGCAGAGGCTGGCTTGATTGTAGGTGCAGTGGGAATTACAGGTGTTATATCACTTCCCCCCAACAAGTCCAATAAATCATTTGCCTAATGAGAGAGTGGATGTAATACTTATATATATTCAACATTCTGCTACTTTCCCTTGCAAATGCAGTGTATTCTATTTGCTCTCAAACTGAAGACCACCAGAGCTGATGGCCAGTTAGAGGGGTTCTTAGTTTCGCTGTGTTTTCCCATGCTCCACAAAAAAATCTAGTTTCCATGCTTGAGGGACCAAAGAGATAGGGAAGGACTGGGTTCATGCACATTAAGACAGGTTGGGGAATCACAAAATATTCTGAGTTGGAAGAGATCAACAAGAATCATTGAGTCCAACTCTAAAGTGAATGGCCCATAAGGGGATCAAAGGCACAACCTTGGCATTATTAGCATCAAAAGCAACTGATATAATCCCACCCTGCTCCTGAGCAGCCTACAATGACCTGTCCCACACACCTGTTCTGGACACTAGAGCCATCAGAGGAGAGCAATGATACAATCATCACCAGTCAGAAACAGCAAAGAAGCAGAGAGGGCGAGGGAGATGGTCTCAGCTTGCTGTTGGCACTGGCTGGAACGTGGTCTGACAGGCAGTGGAAATTTATCCTGGGTCACTTTCTGTTACCTGGTTAGCAGGCTGCAATCCAGAGGGTGGAGGTTTGGTTTCCAGTACTGCTGTCTCTGTCTCTCCATTGGTTTGTACAATCTCAGCAGGGCCATTTGTGGTGACCTTCTCCATTACTGGCATTCTCTCAAGCAGTGCTGGCCTGAAAGAAGCTGACATAGTTATACTGTGCCATCTTCCTGGATCTCAGTCCAAATACTTAGACATATACAAGCTGATATATAAGGGACAACCTGTCTTTTCCCTTGAGCTCCAATGCAGGGGAACTAGAAGACTGCATGACAGTTTTAGGTGGCCAGAAGCAATCCCTGGCATTCTGTGCCACTGTAAATACACTAGCTGATAGCTAAAACACAAAAGAGCCCTCTCGTCTCCTGCTTGCCCCAGTACCTGACAAGCTCAGGATCAAAGCAGGACAAATGCTTTGGCAGAGAGAGTCTCTGATCACAGAAAAATAACATTAAGTCCCTAAATATAAGGATACATTAAGTCCTTAAAACACTCACTAACCCAACAGAAGGGGATGGATTCTAGTTTTTCTGTAACCCTAACAAAAATCACCAAAGTTCTCACAGCACACTGTCATCCTCAGGAGATCATAGAAGATAATGATCCTTTTCAAACACCACATCTCTACCAGCACTTACCTCATGTGATCGTATTTCTTGAAAAGTGCATTATATTCCACAGCTCTCTGCTGTAGCTCCACATCAATGCTGCTGCCGTAGATGGAAACTACCTTCTTAATGCGACTGTTGGGGGCAAGGGAAAAAAAACACACCATGGAATTAGCAGCAGTAAGCATGGGATTAGCATGTGTCATCCTGAAGATGCTACCTAGTCTGTGTTCAATAGGAATTCCATGTAACTCATGTAAAATAGCAGTATCCATGTAACATCTATATATGAACTGTTCCTTCATAAAAGCATCAGCAAGTGATTAACACACCTTAGGGTATAGCATAAAAAAGCTCAACTACCCACACTGAGAAGTGTCCAACAGGAAACAAGGCTATTTTTCTCTCCATCATCCAAGCAAGGAACTGGAAAGAATAGTCCACTGAAAGTAAAGTAAGGACTTCTCTTCCCTATAAAGAGTTTTCAAGAAACAGCAACATGGATTAAGTCCCCACACAGCAGAGGGCATCCCTAGAGAAAACAGTACCCCACAGCAGACATCTTCCACCCTGTGAGCAAAGGAGGACTCTAAAAGGCAACGAATAACATGATGATTCTTGTAAATTAAAGAAGCAGAACAAGTTCAAGGAATACTCCTACTGAAGACACCTGATGTTGGTATATTTGCAACAAAGCCCTGTGCAGTATACCATCAATAGGAACTCACTTGACAGTGCAGGTGAACCTTGTGGAAAGCTTCATGATAGCAGTGAGAGCATAGCCTCGTGTGACAGATGCAGACATATTAGATATCAGGACGCTTTCTAAAATATCAAGAACTTCATCCTCTGTTACCTGAAAAGGTACAGCAAGGTTAGGCTAAGACAGAGAGGAGCTTACAGCAAGCCTTCCAGACCATACTGTAAAAAACCTGTCTCTTGCCTAATGGCCATGTCACCTCCTCTGCAACTCTGAGCCTGTAGCATTATGTTCAGAGTGTGAGAGACACGCATCCAGGTGGAGATCTTACGGTATGAGTTTTAACATACAGCTCTTGTTTCACACAGTGAAGAACAGGTTTATCACTGAAATACCCTGCTAAGACTCTAGCAGATTTCTCCCAAATCAGCTAGCACTGAAACGACACCACTCTGCCAGTTGTAGCAGCACTCCACACGTCCAGTGTTTACACAGTCCACGCCTGCAGCAGGGGAAGGAGATTCCTGCCCAGGATCCATTACCATCAGTGCTAGGGAACTGCTGAAAGCACTCCCTTCACCTAGCCAGCATCAAGTGGGTCCAGCCTCAGCCAGGTGTCCAGCTGCAGTTCTTTCCCAAGCTATACCTGTATTGGTTCCTCCTCTTCACACTGACCAGACACCAGAAGATCTCCATATTCTCCTATGCACCAGGAGGCAACTTGTACCAAGGGTTGCTGTTGGAAGAAAAAAATTAGAGAAGGCTCAGAGATAAATGGCTGCCTGCAGGATAAACTAAACCATTCACATTTCCAGGAGCAAGCTTAGCCTTCCACATCAAAAGAAAGAGGAATATCTGATTTGATCAAGAATTCCAAAGGAAAATTGGAGAAACTAAAAAGAACATGAACTTATAGAAGACATGCCTGCTCAGCAGTCTCTCCCTTGGAGCCAGACAATGTAATGTTGGCTTTCCCTGCGATGCTCAGTAAACATGCATAATTATTGCAGTACAACCGAGAAACTGAAGCTGGCTGCATTTGGTTTTACCTGGGAGTAGTCTCCAAGGATGGCTTTGTAAAGTCTCTGCACAGTGTAGGCATGCATCTCCACACTATTAGTTATTAACTGGATCAGATTGGGAACAGCATCATCACGAACATAACTTCCTGCCTGCAACAACAATTGTTAAGTTTTACTATGGACCTTCTTAAGTAACACTCAGCAGCTGAGATACCCTTCACAAAACCACCTGATGCACCTGGAAATGAAAATCAACCTTCTCAACCATAAGCACTTTATGGTTGACTTAGAGCAACCTCAGAGGGGCAGAAGTACAGGACAGGACACTTGCCAACAAATAAAACTATACTCAAGAGAAATCCACACTACATATACCCTGAAACTGCAAGAGGAGAGAGTGCAGAAATGAATATAACTTTATGAGTGATTTATCTAGCAAACAAGAAAAGGCAACTACTTTACTGAAGAAAGTCATCTGAGAGCGATTCTCTCAGCCAACCTTCCAATGGAACTTAATTCTCACTTCAGACGAATCTACTTCTCTCTATTTCAGGGTGACAAAAGAGCACCCCAGCCAGACTTACTTCTCAAACCTGAAAACTCATACTGATAAATTGCTTCCCACTCCTTTGCCTGACGGAACACACTGCCTACCCGTTACCAACATCCCAAGATCTCTTCCCTCGGTTGCCAAAGCCCGACTCCAGTTCCACCTCAGCTATGATGTTTATAGATAAATTCAAGTAGATAAAGAATAATAATTAAACCAAAAGAAGGTGAACTAGAAGGCCGTTGACACAGTTTTACAACAAATTTTGATAAACTTGGAGTAATTCCAAGAAACTCCTTCACCCTCTTTTTCTCTTTGCAAGTCACTTAAGGCTGCATTCACTCTCCTCTGAAAAGGACTGTATATTGGAATCAGACAGTACAAGAGTTATCCTCAGAAACAAATGTGCTTACTGCAGTAGAAACACTGTTAGACACTGTTACTCTTGTGTGTTTCTGAAATAGTACAGTTCTTCTAAAAAATCATTCAGTGATCCAAAGCAGCCAGTCAGAAATATGTAAGCTCAGTAAATGTGACTATCATAAGTACATCTCCTGTATGTATTTTATCATTTGTTATCTGCCAGCCTTTAGAACCACCTCCAACTTGATGATGAGTAACTTCATCCAGAATTAAGAAAATTTTATAAAGTCACACACAAGAGAGGCAATTTCACTTACCGTTGTTAAGACTCTCATAATTGTGTCTATGTGCCAGCGCTTGGAAGGAGCATATCTAACAAAATCAAGAAAACAAGTTAGAGCAATAACTGCCAGTGTTCAACACCAGCAAGAAACCCACCGTCATCAGAACCTCCCCTTTCAGTTACTTCCTGGCCCACTGCTTTGTGAGGAAGGACACCCAATACTGAGGGAGAGCTACCACTGACAAACCACACATGAATCAGCCAGCAGAGAGGAATTTAATCAACACATTCTCCCTTGGGAGCAAGCAGGTAGAGAAACAACACAAGGTGTTCACAATCCTGAGGATGTGTCAAAATTTTTTTAGCAAACAAAACAACTCCATACTTTTCAGCTGCAAGAAATATTCCAGATGCACAGTCGGCCTTGAACTCTGGTTCACAAGAATCTAGGAAATACAGTAACTCCTTCATCATTCCACGGACATTGTTCCCATTAACAAGAGCAAAACTCAGTTCCATTGCACGCCTAGGGCAAGAGACAGAAAACCAATCAAGTCACTTCACCTACGAAGGAAGTAAAAAAATCCCAAATTCAGCTACAAAAATGCAATTACCTTTTAATTAAGAAGAGATGAATACTTATTAATCCTGTGAGAATAGCCCTCGACATTTAATGTGCAGTATTTTTTTGTTCATAGGCAGACAAACATCCACTCTCCAAAAAAATTAAGGGGGAGTGGGGCTATGGGGTGTTCTAGAGACATCTATCCATATTTAAAGATAGCTTAAGGCTAGTAATATCTTTCAGCAGCCAGAGTCCATCAGGATTAAAGTCTGACTGTCCACGGGTAATTGAATGTTTGTCATTTCTGACATACAACTGTAACAATTAAAGCATGCCACAACACACTTTTCTCCAGCTTCAAGGATCCAGAACAGACCTGTTTCCAATTCCATATATTAGAGAGTCAAACACAGTAGAGACTTAAAATATTAACTGAGAAGCTTTACATTATGCAGTTGGATAAACTACATAAAATTTCTAGCACCCAAAGTTACCCTAGTGTTGCTCATTCCTCCTCACCACAGATCACAACTAGTCAGAGTACTAGCTCCTTGCTATTCCTTTTTGTGCACACTGAGAGCTCAGAGGCTACTCCCAGGCCCTTCTACTTGAAGTTTCTGTTGTTGATTCTAGCACAGGTCTCTTGTTCTTCTGCCATTTTTTTGGATGGAGACTATTAATTTCAAATGTGATTGATTACTACACAACTTTGCAATCTCTGTATTAAAANCCAAACAAACAAACAAACAACCCTGACTGAATTTTAATATGGTATTGGGCACACGCTGTTTGTTCTCAAGAATCTGGGAACATCCAGACAGTACTACTTCTCTACATTTTCCTAGTTATTATCGTAAAAAGGATTTTTACAGAATGGTGAATTATAAATGTGTTACTTTGCTTTTTACAAGCTAGTACCCAGGGACTGAAAAAATATAGAGATATTTAGAATTAGGTTGGAAACACCAAACCAAATTGCTACATTTTAACACTTAAATCTGTGTTTAGTTGATGACCTATACCAATATTAGAATTCTTTCCATCTCTCCAACTAGTTCCCAACTCCTTACACCTGACCCTACTGGGGTACAAGTTTTCCATGTTTATGTTTAAAATTTCAGTCACTTTACAGTGGATATATCAATACTGCAGCTGTGCAGCAGTACAGTGTAGTCTTCGTACCCGGCATTTATCTCAGCACATATTGCTTACCTTCAGTCATATTACATGTTTCATTTTGTCATGAAGCTCTTAATCATTCAGTTTAATCAAATCAAGCAGACAAAAAGACTTTAATTAAATGGCAAAGCCATTCTGAATTACACTACATGGACCAAAGATGAACTGCACCAGTTACAAGATGATGAGCTTCAGATGACCAAAACCAGGTATCATGTAATTTCCTCAAGTCCTTGAAGCTTGCTGCCTGGGGACTCTGACATATATCCAGTAAATATAATGCTTCAATGAAGACAGTGCAGTGTCAGCAGCACGAGTGTCAGCATGGCAACATCGTGCTCTGCTGATGGATCACTCAAAGGCTTCATCCTCCAACAGCACTCAGACATGAAGCTCAGTTGTTTGTAGTATAACTGTGTTTTCCTAGCAGGTGCCAATAAAATGTTTTCGTTGCCTTCTACCCAAAACCTAGATAAGGCTTTGCTGTTCCACAACTGAGCCCCATGCTGGCTTGGACACCAACAGCAATGGCAGCCTGACTTGTTCAGCATTTAAGATACAAATTTGTGGTTTGGGATAGATTGCAACTGCAAAAAGAGATTACATGATACCCATTACATAGCAGTTAAAAGTAAGTTTCAGAAGCAAGACAAATCCAATTTCTTTCCTGTTTCACACATATTAGTCTGAGCAGTGCTGTTAAAAAAAATCTAGAGCTGATTCAAAGATGAGCATAAGTTTGAAGAATGACTATCAGAACAAGGATCTATAGTGTATCTAATCAGCTTGAGTAGACGGAAAAGAAGAGGTTGAACAATTCTGAAGGTATATTCATGTAATGAGTGCTCAATGAAACTCAGGCCTGTAGCAGAAAGATTCTACAAAATGCAACAGGAAAAATACTGCTGTCCCCAACACTGCATGCTGTATACTGCACTGAGCCCAGATATTTCTTTGTAACCCAGTTACAGAAAGAAAGAAGAAGGAGAGTTCTGGAAGAAAGAACAAGGTTATCGACAGGCTGAACGCTCCTTTTAGAAAAGCAGCCTTCCATATAGGCTGGGCAAAAGTGAGACCAAATAGTTAAAAAATTTCCATGAGTGACAGAAACAGGAGAAAGTTACTACCATGAGTAAAAGGAACATAACTGAAGTAATGAGAATAAACTGGAAGAAAGTAAGACAGAGTACAAGACAAAAAGTATTTCTCTAGTGAGAAGTTGCAAGCTTTCCCAATGCCCAGAGAAGCAGCAACAACACCACTACTTAAATGAAAAATGAACACTAACACTGATAAAAGGATGTGGTTTGTATGCAAATTGTTTGAGCAATCAAATTAAGTCTGAATTCTCCCGCTCCCTAATATATCTAAGAACACATTATCTGGATGACTTAACACTGCTTCAAGAGAACATGGCCCTGCTCGTTCATCTGGGAAACAAAACAATATGGAGCACATCAGAGTAGGTTTGAACATAATCACTGCATACAGAGGCTTTCCATCTCACTGAGAGTACGTAAATCTAATCTCCACTGATACTGCATTTTGGAAAAATTCAGGCAAATAGAATTTATTTTTTCCCCACAAAGTGTAACAGCAGCTTTCCAAAGAAGATGGGTGTACATCTTCATTATCTTGTTTGAATTATGGAACCATATTATACCTTCTTAGTAGTCTCACAGTTTTCCAGGATTATTGTCATTTTCCCCTATGCTCTGCTCACTTTCCACAAAATGTCAACCTCAAGAGTCTATTTCACTGATAATCTGATTACCTTTTAATGGAGACATCCAGATCCTTCAGGCAGTCCACAATGGTGCTTCGGTGCCTCTGTACTGCGTTATGGTCTGTCTGCACAGTTTTCAACAATGACGTCAAAGCTACGTATCTGCAATAAGGACATACAGTCATCAGTAGCTGACAGTAGCGATTTAATTTCTATGCACGGACACTGTCCCCTTGCCCCAGGCCTAGTCTCATTTTACGATACAATAGGAGTCTCTTGTACTCAGTAATAAATGGAAACCCTATAGGGGACTTCCTAGCCTATCTTCACAGGCAAGCTACCACACTAAATTGTAACATGCCTTACAACACAGAAGACCAGACAAGCAAGAACCTGTCCCAAGCACCTCTGCAAATCTTACATTCAAACTATCATCAGTCAAAATTCCCAGGGATGAGTCTGAAAGCCATATGATATTTTGCTATCCAACTGCTTAGAGATTGTGTTCAATTCTAGCAGTTTCAGCAATTCCACATCCTGATTACTAGTGACAAGAGCAGAACTAAACTCCTTTGTTGCCACCAGCACACAATCAGAAGAAACAGACTTTGCCTAATTTGTCAGATCTCTAATGCCAACTCTGATTTGAATAGCACCATAGACCACTTGAGACAAGACAGGAAAAAAATGTAGACCCGATTAAGAAATCATATGTTGAGAAACAGATCATACATTCCAACTTATCAACTAAGAAAGGCAGGGCCACAGTTAAGATTTGCATAGAGAAAAGAAAGCACCAAGAAAAAAGCAAGCTCAACAGCCACACTAACCCCAAGAGCAGTGATCCCAACATGGTCTCCTGGAAAGTTTTACTTCAGCATCATCTTTGTGCAATTGCTTCTCACATGTTTTAAACAGGGTGCTGTCAAAACACACTTTGTACAACTTACCTAATATTTTTGTCGTTGTTTAATAAGAAACGGCCTAGGATGTTAATGGCTAATACCTGCAGAAAGAGTTAGGGAGAATCAATGATCTAAAAGGGCTGCTGGTCATCCTCATCATTTCATGATGATTTCAAAGGCAACATGTCAAAACTAGCATTGCGGTTCTTAGCCAAAAGGAACTCTAGAAGCTGCCTAAGCAGAGGAAATGCTGAGAGATGCATCGCAGGCTCTCACTTGCACCCAAGGACAGGCCCTCTGCAGGAAATTGTCTTTTAATTTTTGCTATTTTAAAAAACCCAAACACCCTCCCTCCCCCAAAACAAGCACCCTTTCTGCAAAGGCTGCAGACTTATCTAGAGTCAGAGGCAGAGCTGTGTTATGGTGAAACAACCTTGCTTTATTGTTCTCCACACAAATTATACTAATACAATACTAGGAAAAAAACAAAGGCCATAGCAAATGCAGCTTACTCTCAGGCCGCTCTCAGATTTTATATCCATAATAGTCAGCACAGTTTCATAGAGAATGGCATTTCCCACATTTTTACTTGTTTCTGTATTAGTGGCGACCTAGAGAAAGAAAAGAAAAGAACTTCAAAAATTCAAAGCGGATCCCCTTTGTGCTGCTCTGGAGAACAGGCAGTGAAAATACCAACCCCTACAAAACAGCATCACCCTTGTGAACATCCATCTCTTTCAAAAAAATTTCACTCAGCATGGTAAGCAGCTGTATCCTCACCAGTGCTGCTGAACCCAAATTATTAAGGAACTAGGAGAAAGTTTAAACCAATTGTCAACTTTGCAGACCTTACCTGTGCAAGTATATCATTCATTGCTTCACTAGAATCATCATCATTTCTCCCTAAAATTCTTAGTAACCGCAGGATTCGTACCTATTTGATAAAATAAAGAAAAGCTTGGATGGCAGTGTTTGACATGGGGTCGTAGTGGCAAAAAAGTAAAACAAGCTGCTGATTTCCTCTAAGCAAAATGCTTATCCCCGGTAAGAATTTTATCAACAGAACAGGCTTCTGTTGTGCTTATTTTCTTCCCATGAGCCAGAACAGTTCAGAGACCCCTCGCTACCGGACACAGCCTTGCAGTACGTGCTGCTTCTCTCTTTTGTCACATAACGTGATAAAGCAAGACAACTGCTGGTTAAACTAAGGCAGGTGTCTTTCACTAGGGCAGATGAATAGCATTCAAACATCAGCTCACAGGAAGACCAAAAAAGCCTTAAAATCAACACAGGTGTGGTGGTTTACCACCTCATCACACCTAAAACAATCCTAGAATTAAAGCTATCAGTTATTGTTTGCATCAGTTCTTACCTGCAAAAAGGGGTCACTTATCCCAGACACATCATGCTCGGGTGAATATCCAGACATGATAAGGTTCTTCAGAATACGAACTAATTGGGGGACAAGCTGTGAAGAAGAGAGTTGTCCTATTAGGGTACTATTGTTTCCCTGACCCCAGCTTTGAAGCACAGGTCCAAGAACATATCTTGTATTTGAAAGCATGTGAGTCTCTGGATTCTTCCACAAAGTTCAACCTGCACACCTAGAGCTGATGCTGTATGAATACCCGCAGCTTGGCTAAGATACAACTAGAAACAGTTAAGCTAGGACCAGAGCTTAAAAGACCATATTGTGCCTTTTAAGTAGTGAATCTACATTTGTGGTATAGAGCAAGAAGAAAACCAGCCTAGCTTTCCCATCATCTCCTTTTGTTCCTACCTTTGCTCTTCAGAAACTACATACTCCTCTGAAAACACGCATTTCATAAAACACACAAACAAAATGAACTCTGAACTTCCTCTATCTGCCTTAAAGAGGAAACCAAAGGGTACTGCAATATCTTTCCTTCAGACACAGTAACAGACAAGTGGAGCATTCCTGGAACCCTTATTCATGTTTGTTTTGCCTTCCAACATGCATGAATTATCAGACTGAGGACAAAACAAAGGGAAACATTACAGCCATGGAGATTGGTTGGGGGCCACCCCTCCATCTTCTGAGTACAGATAACACCCATGAAGACTATCAGCACTGCAGTTGGACTCAGTAACTCTTTGCAGCACAGGAAGCCTTTACAGACTCTTACAGGCAGTCAACTGTCTGTCCTGCTCCCTTCTAGGAATCACCCAAAGTTGGCCCATGATTCAGACAAAACACAAAGCCCAGTTTGTGGTAAGAAGAAAGCCCAGGACTACAACTTACACAGGCACATAAAAAAAAAAAAAATCTGTAAAGTGTTCCTCAATTGAGAGAAAGCTTGAGGAAAGCAGGCTCATGTTCACAGAAGGCCACAACTAAGATTCAGGGCTGCCATGGATGTAGAGGTTTAGTGACAAGACCAGCACACAAAAATCATTGAAGTACGCATGATCTAAGCATGTGGCATCGTGTCATTCAGAGGCACTGCCTCCCAAGGGACAAACATCTACAGATTCAAGGCAAACATGCATCATCTAGAAAAATTAACTCTTACCTTTTCATTCTAACTCAGCAGGATTCCAAACAGACAAAAGGGACAAAACAGATGAAGCAAGCATTAGGGACAGATCAGTGTCATACCATTCACAGCATAACAAGTACAAGAAATAGCTAGAAAGAACGCACTCAGTAACAAAATTTTGGGGACTCAGCTCTCCTCTTTTTTCCCACAAATATCACATTAACTGAGCTATTAGTAGCAGGGATGATACCTGCAAAATGAACCTCATCTGATTTTTTTCCTGATTCTACATTTACAATAAAGGCAAGGGCAGATGCATGCCAAAATACTACGATGCACCAAAGGATGTACAGTTTTAAAACCCTAATGATATAGACAAGTCAAGGAAGAAAGTAAACTGGGCATGTAAATAAACAAACACCTTTAAGACTTTTCAGAGGACCAAATGGCCTGCTCTGTTCTACCAGCTTTGTTCAATTTTCCCTTCTTCGACCAACAATTTAAAATTACAATCAAGGCAATTTTCAGATGCCCATCTATCAGTAGTCTTTCACATGGCAATAATACAGCAAATTATAGCAAACAGCAAGGTGATGGGAAGCAAACATTTCTAACCAGAGGAGGAAGAGTGACTCTTAAACCCTCAAGTTAAAATGGAAAATTTTGTAGCACAGCATGCACCAGGCATGAGGTATCTATACAACTAGAATTTAGACTGGTGTTTTTGAACTGTTTTGAGTGTATATAACTGTGTGGCTGTGGTTAAGGCCTTCAGGTGTTGGTATGAGCTGCAGTTTTTCATCTTTGTCTCTACATTTCCTTGATTTGTGATTCTAGTGTCGCTATGCAATTAGATACAAGGAGTAGGGAAAAACCTAAGGGACCATCAAAGACAACTTTAAATCTAACTCTAGGATGGAGTTTTATACTGCACAATCTTAAGAGTGATATTATGTAACTCAACCACTTAATGAAGGGATTAGGCCTAGATACACATGAAATTCACACAATTATTTTTTTTTAAAAAACATTTAGCAAACAGACAGTATCATTAAATTCTTCACCAAACAATTGTAAGGATTTTACTAGAAGGCCATGAATGTTAACTTTGCAATATTACCAGTTCACACTTACCTTTCTAAAGTGTGCAAGCATGTCTGGGCTTCTCTCACACATCTCTGTGAGGAGGACAACTGATGTGTGAAGAACACCTAAAGGTGAGGGAGGGAGAAAGAAAAATGTATCTCCATTTAACACCATTACACTGGCTCCAGACATTTGATAAAGATTACAAAAAACAACAGGAAATCATAAAAAAAATATTCTTGAATTCAACATATCATATCTACCACTACAGATATTTGTTCTTGCACCTGGAGACCAAGGGAAAGCAGAAAGCAATGTCCTCATGTCTTAAAGCTGCAATTAAACACCAAAGCAGGAGTTAAACTGGATTTGGTCTGCAGAAACTCACATACTAAACATGCCGTAATGATCCTAGCTGGGCTACTGACCTCTAAGGTCTCTTCTAAATCCAGCCATTCTATGATTCTATACAAATGTAAGACTCCAGAAGGACAGTATGTGTTAATTGCATTGTGGGTGTCAAGTTCCTCACACATCCTAATTTTCCCTTCTGATTTGGGTAGCCTAGCTGACCTCATGTCACTTTCCTCGGGAGGTTTCAGAAGTCCATTTAAAGATAGACAACACAAAAAACGTACCTCCAAACCTAGGAAGTCACTGCCTTAGAGTCACTTAGGCAGTTTACAGGATAAAACCCAAACTTTCCCATTCCAACCACTCTGAAGTACATCAAAACACAGGGAAAGAGTTCCTTTTGTCACCTATGCCATATTAAAGTCCTGTTGGCTAGCAGAGTCATACACATCCCTTCCTTTTAAGTGACATTTGCATTCACTGTGTAGAAATGGAAAGAAACGAATCCTACAAATAGATCTCTGAAGTTCCCTCCAACCGAAAGGCTTAGGTAGCAAATGCACTACCCTCTAGAGAATGGCCTAGCCTTGCTAAGTACAGACTCAGTTATTACCATGGTTCTTCTCGTTCAGCAAGTTTTTGGTGGCTGGCAGGAACATCTCCATAAGTTCAGGCACCTTTCTGATGACATGAACAGCGCACAGTGCTGCCTGGATAGGAAAAACACTTCTATCAGTGCACACTGAAATGACAACAATACCTGTTTTGGGAATCATCTAGCACAGTGGCAACTATAGCAACCTTCATGATAAACAAAGGCCTGAAAAGTTTATGGTACATTTTTCCATCTCTCTATTACAAGTGCTACTAAACAGCATTCCAGCAGAGAGTTCAATAAAGGGGGAGCACTGAACTACAACCTAATACTCTCCCTAGCAATGATTTATTTTTACATTATTCACATAAGAAGTGCATTTATCTGCAAAGCAACTCTGCCTTTAATAGGGCTACTTCAGCCTGTCTTCCTCTTGCTGCGAAGGGGATAATGCATTGGAAACAAATAATTAAACTTACTGTCAAATTATGGCTTATTTACTTTCCCTCCTTCCCCAAAAAACAATTTCCTCCTGCAGGTGATGGGTGCTATGAGAAACAAAATTACACTTCCAGGGTTTTCTGAGAAACCACATACCTATTTCTTCTATGATGGAGAAGCAACAGGAGACATTATTCCTAGCACCTGCCTGAAAATCAAGTGTCTCTTTCCAGAACACAGCAAGACCTCTTAGCATTGCTTTCTCTCCAAACTCTCTCTAGATCCAGCACTAGACAAAGTAGTAACAGTGCATCTCTTCCTAAATCTTACTGCTTCGCACTCCCACCAAGACATACAAAGAAATAAATCTAAAAGAATGGGGGTGATCACACTTTGCTGATGCTATGGCACATTTGCTGCAGAAACAAGACAATTCATAAGTGTTTGTCCATTTCAAGACCTCAACCCTTCTAGCTCTCATACTACTGTCACCATCATCAACAGAGGACATCAAATAGGTTCAAATCTTCTGATGCCAGCCTGCACTGCTAATAACCAGAGTTTTTCTAGACTTATCTGAGAAGATAAATAAAATCGGTGACCAGAATTTTGAGGCTTATGTCCATGAGGGGGCAAGTGTTCACATTACCCCAAATAACATTATGGGATAGAGCACAAAAATAGAAGCAACTGCCTCACCAATTGAAGGCTTATCTTTTGGAGGCTACATACATTCCCGCTATCAACAGACAGGGAGTTTTGACCTCTATCTTGCAGACTGGGAAAATATTCACTCAGTGTGATCTCAGTCATCTCATATTACAGATATTAGCAAGGTATTCAATCTATCTTGCCTTTCAATTCGTAACAAAGTATTCAAAAGTTTCCTGATGTACCTTCTTCCTAAGATAGGAATTGGACGTTTTAAGGAGCTTTTCCACCTCTCCTGCAAGGTCTCTGCACATTTCTGAGGAGCCCATGCAGCCAAGAGTACAAAGTGCCAGCCCCTGCACATACTGCGTGCTGTGATTAAGGTCACTGTAAAGGAGAACAAAAAAAAAAGTCAATCAGCATGCACACAGAGAAACTGAACACACAAAAAAGGGCATTTATAGCTAGAGTCATCTAACCAGCAATGCATGGCCCAAAAGAACTTTCTGGATTCACAGCTCTGTGGGAGCGTGATCTGGGAGCAACAGAAGCTTTGAGTGCATGTACCACAGGGTTTGCTACTTAGAATCCTCAATTAAAAAGATAATACTTGGTTCAGCTATCAGGATGACCTATTAGGGTATCCAGGGATTGAGCTGAGAAGAGGGAAGACTGTACAGAATCACATTTAAAATGGTTTTAGCTTTGGAACTTGCATGCAAACTACAGACCTGCAGTGACACTGTGGGCTGTCGCAGCTTAAAGATGTTCTACAACAGGCTTCAGCCTCTGCATTTACAAACCAAACAGTAAAGAAAAATCTGTATAAAAGTATCCTCTATCCTGACCACAAACCCCACCACTCACACACCTTGAAAATGATCCATACAAGAATTCTGTTTAGCAATTTTTCCTATTCATATGCCTAAGGAAGTTGTGAAAAGTGGTCACTAAGAAGTTAAACACCTAGCAGGAGATGCTATTCATGAGACCAGCTACCAACGTCACACTAAGCACAAGACAATATAGCTTCTATATGGCAATCCCAACAGCCTTTAAAATTGACTTCTACATGCTTTTCCATCTGTGTTTGGTACTAAGGTTGCCACAGCACCCAGGATTCAATGCTGAAGAAAATAAAAACTACAGCTCCTGGTTTGGGAGGCAAGGGGAGCTGGGGACAGCAAGATGGAAAAGGTGGGGAAAGTGGTTCATAACCAAGCACGCATGAAGTGCAGAATGGAAAGACAGTATCCTGGTTGTTACTTGAAGGAGTCATGGCAAGATGCAGATGAAGGAACAGGTAGTACATGTACTAAATAGATCAGTTTATTGTTTCCTTCCTTTAACAATTTTTTGGCAGCTATATAAAGCTGTGTGTATCACAAGTACATGCTACAAGAGGTTCCTTTCCTTTTAGTCTCAAAAATATGGGTCTTCTTATGAAACGGTGAAAAAAATGCCATTAATAAATTTCTTAATGTCTAGATAAAAGAAAGACACAATGGCAGATACAGAAGCTGAAGGAGAAAGCAATATACAACGCAGGAGATGGTGGGAAGCTGTCCACCACTTTTGCTCAGCTTCCATCTGACCCATTTCCAGTTCAAATTTACTACACCCTTACCAAATTCACTGCAGCATAAACAATCAAAAGAGTTGTTCACCTGCAGCCTGGTTCTAACGGAAGCACCTCACATGCATAGCAATTCAATGAAAGATACTTAGACAAAACTCTTGTCTCCTGGACACTAGGTCCAAAGCTAGCAGGCCCAGAGGTTTGTCAATTTCTTTCAAAGCACTTTGAGGCCACAGTCTAAATGAAGATCAATACTTTACTTGCTAATGTATCTTAGAGACTCATGCGCTAACAGCACATAATAATAAAAACAGGTACACCACACACAATCTTTGGGTAGGTCAACCACAACTCAGCTGTTCCATACCTGCTCCAATCCATTTCTTTTCACGAAAACACACTCATTGTCACCCACTAAACTAAACGATGGAAAAAAAATCCCTCTTTAACATCGCTTTGCTGAGAGAAGCATTAAAGAACAGTAATTCCCAACCCTCTGGTCTGATTTCAGCAAAATGACAGCATATCCCATGCTGCCTTGCTTCCAATGAAAACCATTTGTCAGGACCATTAGATCTTAAAAAGAAAGCAAGATACACAGCCTTGTTCCTTGACAAGTCTTCAGAGCTTGTCAGTAGAAGCAAACACACACATACAGGACATGTGTTGCTTGCTACACATGCCTCTTGAAAACCAATGCAATTTTATATTCTCTTCCCACTAAAAAAGCTAGACAGGATGGCCTAATACAGAGCACTACTACAACAGGCTTATTATGGTCACCAGCATACAACAATTTCAAGATACCAGTCTTCTAACACAAGGGAAAAACCCTAAAGTAGTCTAAGTACCACTGTCAGAATGATACTTTCTGATACTGAAACCTCAAAGCATGGTTTGACAGAGAGGTGGTACCCTTACTTCTTGATGCAATTGGTCATAAGAAGATGAACATCCTGTCGCTCATCCAGCAGCAACATGGCACCTAAATACCCAATGCGCTTGTCTGTAAATTTCTGAGATGCAATAAGCTTGAGACACTCCAACTGGAAAAAAAAAAAAAGGAAAAAAAAGAAAAAAAAAAGACATAGTTAGCTTGAAACTGCTTGTTAGCTAGAGAAGAAATAGTTTGAATTTTCATGTGTAGGAATGTATGTATCTCAGAATGCACTTTTAAAGGTATATTTGGTTCCCATTTTGGTGATGTGGAAAACCAAGAAAGGTTAAGGGACCTGGCCAAAGTTGCAATAAAGTCAGCAGAAGGATCATTAGCAGCTCTGCTGCCTTGAAGTGGCCAGACACTGTTGGTCTTCCATGACCTCAGATATACTAGATATGTGGGTTAATGTCAGATCACAAAAGTAAATTATAACACATTGACAGAGATGAAAGATACATCAGCAAACACAAAATAGTAAAGATCTGGAAATCTAGATCATGTGTCATGTTTGATACGCACATAAATTTTTTTTAACTAGACTTAAAAGGTTCCATTTCTCTACTAAGAAGAGGATCAGTGCTCTGTAAGCTGCCAAAACAAGGACATGGCAAGGGGTAATGACTTCAAATGGAAGACAAGGGGCAGGTTTAGGTTAGATATTGGGAAGAAATTCTCAGCTGTGAGTGTGGTGAAGCCCTGGCACAGGTTGCCCAGAGAACTGTGGCTGTCTCATCCCTGGAAGTGTTCAAGGCCAGGATGGACTGGGCTTCGAGCAACCTGGACTAGCAGGTGTCCTTACCCATGGCAGTTGGAACTAGATGACCTTCCAACCCAAATCATTCTAGGATTCTAGGACTCTAAAACCAGGTTTTGTTTATTATGATCTGTAACCAATTTGCCAGCTAGATAAAACGTAGATTGTCAGAGACAGACAGCTACACTTCTGCCCTTTTCTGTAATCTCTGAAACACCTGAAGTTTCCTAAAATCATGTGCCAGCCACTACAAGTTTCCCTTTCCCCCTGTAGAAATGGCAACTGTGATCAAACTGTGATCAAGAGATTGCCAAGACAATGTACACAGTTTCCACCTGCACTCTGCTAATTTAAATTTTAACTGCTAGCTCATTTTTACATATGAAAATTTTAAAATGAAAAACAAAAAACAACAACCACAGAGATAGTCTAACATTACTATGCACTAAAAGTTTCCTGTAACAGATAACTAATCAACTATAACCTACATCTACTCTCCTGACAGGAATTTAGAGACCTAGCCCTCACAAACAATTTCTCTAAGTCTGCTTTACAAACTAGCTGGGGCAGCAAGTAAGCATACACAATAGGCTTGAGGAGGAGTCAGACAGAGCTGGCAACAGATCCCTAGCAAAGGGAGCATGCACAGGCAAAGATATGAAGTGTCAGGAAAAGGGATTCAGGGCCCCAGCTAGACAGAAGCTCGAACAGGGCAACAAGACACAGGTGAGATGCAAGAAACACATCACAAAAGTAAAGTTGCAGAGTATATTGGTAAGAAAATTAAAGTTGAAGTGCCAGAGAAACAAACTGCTATGGCCTAGTCCCACAGCAAGTTCTCATGACCACGTGGCATTAAAACACACACTCAACTGTTCATGTTGACATATGTGAAAGCCCAGCTAGTGCAAGTGTGACAAACTGGTAAGAAAAGGCTTGAAGGAAATTGAGTTCAGTGTGCAAGGTTAAACGGGGATGAAAACCTCGAATACATACCTCTGAACAATAAGACCAGTCCTCTGCAAAGATAACTGAATTTGCACAAATGCCCAAGATTAGCCAGAGATAACGTACAGAACACTAGATATCAAGCTCTCATGTTTCCAGTGCTTTCCGTAAGAGAATAATGCACCTCTGAAACAACCTTCTTTCCTGGGTTTACAAGATACTCATACAATCCTCTGCAAAAATGCAACATAAACTTAAAATATCTAAGCTACAGGGTAATAGCCAACAAAGGCAGAAGATGAATGACTGAGGAAGAGCATAAGGAAACTGATGACTGCAACAGAATCTAAGATACATTTCTAGTACTTCTGAATTTAAAAGATATTAGTGAAATTCACCTCATGAAAGGCTGAAGAGTTCTTGTTTCATGTGCATATAAATACATGCAAACTAGACTGATGCACAGCAATACTAAGAAACATGATCAGCTGAAGCTCTTACTAGATGCAATTAGTGGAAAATATCTTTATGCTGTTAAATCCATTTCATTCAAAGGAACAATTAACATCTGCTGCATCACTACTGTAACAGATACTACTGGCATGTAACCAGACTACAACTGACCCAACTTTTACTGGCATAGACAGTCTTCCAGCTGGATTTTTTTTTTTTTCAAATAGAAACAATGACAGTAATAAAGTTATTTGACCATTTGTCCAGGTTGTCTGATGACTTCTAAGCTTGCTCAAATGGCCTTTGCACATACTCAGGAGACAGCATGCCACCCAGCGCACATCAGCATGCACAGGCTAAATATGGTGTTCATTGTCATACTTGTGTACAAGATAGCCCAGGTCAGAGCTGAGGAGCTCTCCTTGGACAGAAGCACTTTGCCCACTCTCTCCCGGTTACCCACACTGTTAGCTGTAGTCTGCTTACAGCTTTAACAGAGACTGTAACACCACTTGTGCCTCTCCTGTTTTTCAGCAAAACCATCTTTCCTGCATATTTATCATATCACTCTCAGAAGCTTACTGTCTACAACACGGGACTATCTATCTGTAAGAATCCACTGCTGAAAGAGCCTTTGTCCTCAAAAGGTCCACAGCTCACACAAACTATACTCCTACACAACAGCAGCACCTTCAAAGATTCCCGCCAGGGGTAAGTGTTAAGGACATGCAAAGGTCTCTAACCCACTCACTTGGAGAATACTTGTTAAAGTCCCTTTTCAGCATTAGGCCCTATGCCCTCCTGAAAATGCAGCTGGTAAATTACAAGAGAACCAAGGGCACTGAATGAAGTACCCTGCTCCCCAAACAGTCAGAACAGATGCTTCTTTTTGAGATGTACCAAGCCTGGCAATAACAGATATGGAACAATCTGCTTTAGCCTTCTTTCACTAACAATGAATTTACCATTACTAACCAAAGCAGAAACTGAAAATTTCTGCTTTAGTTAGTTAGCAATGGTATATTAGTAAATTTAGTTAGTAATGGTAAATTAAATTATTAAATTAAATGTTAAATTATAATCTTCCTTATATGGGATAAAATACTTGAGTAACATGATAGAAGAATGAAACTTAAATAACGTTCTTAACATAGGCCAAATGTTGAAATTCTAGATGAGACTTATCTGTAACACTTTTCATTATTGTTAAGGCTCCAAGATAATTAATTTTTGTGACAGGAAGTTTCTCTCTTGGACCAGAGAGTCTGGCTATGAAAAACATTAAGAACAAAGTAATATACAAATTCACTTGCTCTTTTTCAAAACTCATTACCCAGAGAGAAGAATCCAAATAATATAGAAGTAAGATGAGGCACTTCATATGCTACAGCAGAGCCCAGACTCACCAATCCTAACTCTATGTGCAATTTGATTTTACTCTATCTGCAGTTTGAGCTTACTGTTTCAGTGAGACGTAATAGTTTGGTAAATCCAATCACAAATGTATAGACACACAAGACATGAACCTACTTAAAAGGATACAACAATTTGACTGATTTAAGCTTTACTGAAGACATAGGTTAGATTACTATTAATGGGGCACTTACCGACTTCTAAGCAAAAGTGACTATGTCCTAAAGACTAAGCAAAGCTAACCTGAGAGACACCTTGTAGATCAAGAGCTTCCATCTTCCTGTCTCCCTTTCCTAAAATTTCAGTCAAAAATAAGTCAAGAGATGGAAAACTCACACCTGCATTCTCCGTGCCACCTCACTAGGATGGGGACAAGGAACACCAGCTTCTGACTGCCAGGAACAGACCAGCTCTTTTCTGTCTCAAATACACTGCTTTATACGGAAAAGGGTATAGAACCTCCTTTGAAGTACATGGTATTTTTCAGAGACAGAACTCCAAAGTGCTATTTTGACCCAATCTAAAAATATCCCTATGTCTTGGACTGTGGTTTAAGCACTGCTGCTCTGCAGAAACATGGATGGTGAGGAGGAGACAGTGTGGCAAAAGCAGACTAACCCAGGTTTCAAAACAAAATATGTAAGCCCCAAAGAGCAAATCTCACTAACGAAGTCTAACCTAACTAACAGAGATTTAGAACATATGTAAAAACAGACCTCAAAACACCCCGAAGGACAGCAGAACTGCACCCAGGAATGCTCTGAACAAGTCAATGTGCCCAAAGCACAGACGACAGACTGGCTTATGCACAGAAGGCACTAAATTGTGACCTACCTGTCCAAAATGTGCAGGATATCCCAGCATGTGCATATACAGCAGCTTTGCCACGTTTCTGCATCGGTATGTGTTATCTTCCTCTCGGAAGGATGACCGGATAGCAGCACATTCCTTCTGGATCATCTCACGCTCTTCTGCCTGGGTTCTTGCTGTCCGGATGGTCCGGATCAACTCCCGCAGTCTGATGGGGGCTGGCATCCTCTGAGAGAAAAAAAGAGGTCTGTAAAACCTCTGAAGGCTTCATAATAGAAAAAAGAATACGCAGAAGTGTGAGACTTTCTTACCTTGTAATTATGTAAGTAAAAGAATTAAGAAAATGTAGGCTACTTTAGTACCATGGTTAAGAGTAAAATTGAGAACCCAAGGACTTCACTGTACCTCACATCTCCTCTTCCAGAACATTAGAAATGGGAACTACTCCAATTTGAGCCAGCTGTCAAATGAACATAACATAACTTCCCATCTGACACAGGCAGAAACAGCACTCTGCAAGGTACTCTCACATTCACATCATCTGCCTCTCTCCAGAAAAGCCAGGCTCCAAAGAGAATGGATCCCAGAATCATGACAACTTCAGACAGAAATTCTCTGTGAAACACAACTCTGTTTAATAACTTGCACAAGATTTCATCTAAGTGCTTCAGATGGCCATGTTTCAAGATTCTGCTAACTTGTGCCATACACACTTTCTTTTCAGAAGTGTGGAAGTCAGCGGAAAAGCAAATGGAAGAGCAATCTTAGGTGCGTGGATATTTCAGAGAATCTTGCTTCAAAAATAAATAATCAGGTTTACATCATCCTTTTATTACACACCAATTAGAACCCTTACTGAAACAAACAAGCGTGTGACATTACTGTCTGGCAGTACAGGTATGAAAGGTGTACACAAGAACACTCAGAGTAGTTTCACCTCATCAGATGGAATACTGACAGACATCTGACCCAGAGAACAATTTAGTCTGCCAAGTACCTGCTAAGAGGAAAGTGGCTGTCAAACAGAATCCAAACTTTAGGATTTATGTTCAACAGTTGAACTTTTTTAGTTCATGCTCACCACAGCCAACTTCTGATCTTCGGGGAGCTCAGACTATATAAACATCTTTACAGACTTTCATCCATGTCAGCCTGCAAACAGAACCGAACCCTCCTGATAACAGGTATCAGACCAACTTGTAAAAATTTGCGATGCCAGTCTGCTACAGATTTTGTCTGGGTCACCATTTCCTCTGAACACTGTGTCACACATTTTAAGCATTGCCATATAAGAAAAAGATGCACATTCAGGTGCTGCACTGACTGGCTTACATGATACCACAGAACATGGAGGCTGCGACACAGAGCTAACAGGGCACTTGCAGGAAAGCACAGAGATGCATGTACAAGTAAAGGTGGCCTTGCAGTAAGCCAGACAAAGGCAGCTCTGAGCCCTGATCATAAACTCATAGACACACTATGCCTCTTCAGCCAAACCATGCAGACTCCTCACACTTAAGTTTGCCATCTTCATACTTTAAAAAGCTTCAATTTACAGAGACACAAGGCAGTCAGTTTTGAAAATGAAAAAGTAGAGCTATTCTTCCTGCATGAGGAAACTCCATCCCAAAACGCTGACATGTGCAGGATCAAGACTATCGAACACATTAATCCTTACTCTTGCCTCGTCTCTCCATGTGACTTGAAACCACTTCCTCACCTTACTGTAATATGAATAAATTAACAGTTGCTATGCACTCATGCTGCACTAACAAGCATAACAGAAATAGTTACGAAGAAGTAAGAAACTCCCATGACCACTACCTCTGCTGCCATGCCTGCATGTAATACAGTTCTGTGTCCTTTCTGAAAGGGAAGAAAAGCAAAATGCTGCATGCAGCACTTAAGAGGTAGATGTAATACTGATGTACTTATAAAATGCCTTCTAATTTTTTGCCTCACTATTATTTTCCTGAATATCGGTAACTTTCTGTGGAGTTTTGATTGCTGCAAAGTGCTCAGCTTGGGTTTTTCACAACAGTATCATAAACTAAAAAATCTCTTTCCTGGTTGGCAACTGTCCATGTTAAGTGCTGAATTTTTAAGCCTGGACTCACCTACAACACACACGAATCACTTGATTCTAAACAGATCCTGATAAGCCACACTCTTGTCAGAAAATTTGGCAGAAGTTACAAAGATAAAAGCACTACTGCAGAAATATTCCTGCAGAAATACTGCCTATAGGCAATAATTTCATAATCACTAAGACCACTCATGTGCAGGCTCATGCTGAAAAAGGCGAGTCCAGTCCTTCCACTGTGTTCACGCAGTGCACCAACCTGCACATGCAAAGAACAGCTTGTCCCCTTCCTCCCAAAAGCCGTCCTCAGACACTTGAGTCTGCCTTGTGCAAAGACAGGCAGCAGTGAGAATATGTGGCTTTGGGAGACCTCAGTGGAGTGGAAAAGAGGTGAAAGGTTCACTCCAGCATGAATCCACACTTACGGGATGGCTCTGCACCCTAGTTAAGCTTATCCACAATGTTGCAGGTCCTGAGAAAATAAGCAGTGGCTACCAGGACTAGCTCTTACAACCATGACCGATTCCTTTATTTTAAAGGAAGCATTCTTTACAAGTTTTTGAAACACTAACATATAACCTGCAAACAAACTCAGGTTTGCCCACAAATTGTTTTGATACCACAAGCTGCTTTGTTCCCACTCTACATCTGAAGGTTTATAAACTGCTGAACACTGATATCTGCAGCCTGTGACTTGTACAAGCTCACTCCTTTCCTTGCCAGTGGACCAAAAACTTTTTGTACGTGTGGCCAATGGAAGACTTCAGCATCTTAAGCTTAGCCCTGGACAACAGAAAATAAAAGGAAATACTACCTTAACAGTTCTAGTCAATGGAAAAATAGACTTCAACAACATTACTATAGATGTGAAGTACAGCTTTTTATGAATACGTTTTTTTTCATCCCTCTCTGGTGCTTAGGCAGGACTTCCTCTCTGACTGAAGGTACAATGCCAACAAACTGAAGATCTAGTTGGACTTCATGTGAACATCATTCAGATGCTGAACAAAGTGAATAGTCAGTGTTTACAAATGCCCTTGCATAAATAAAAAAATTAGCAAGGCACACTGTAAAGATTATTTTTCCTCCTCACTTCATAACCACAGGAAAGCAAGCAGGTTTTATTAAGCAAAGAAAATTGATGAATAAGACTCCACAACCAGTTTCTAAGGCTTCCTGCTGTTCTCACTTGTGTAACAACTAACACAGTTACAGAGAGTCTAACCTGAAGGACTGACTAAGAGCAACTGTATCTCACATACACTTCTGGCCTGATGAGTACAGAAACATTCAGAACTGCTCTGAGGGAGAACAAAAGACAGAGCTGTGATTTATTTTCCATTATTCAGAACTTATATCCTTGTGCTGCAACTACAAACTTTTTTTAGTCAATATCAATTAATTCAGCTTTTTTTAATATATCTTTGAATCTGTCCCATACAAAAGATTCTGCACCCATCTATGTAAAAAAGCATCTTCCCCTCACAAACCACCTTACATGTTTATCCTTGCAGCCTGAGCTCTTCTTGAGTACTCCTCCAGTATTTCAATACAACGTAATTCCCATGCAATGGAGCACACTGTGTTTCCTTCCCCTCCACAAGAAAGTGTTCTCTTAATACCAAAAATTCTTGCATCACGTACCTGTTCTTTGCCTTCAGTGACTTTAAGATTCCTCTGCATGCCAATACATGGGAAATCTCATTGCAGTTTTGAGTTTCAGACATTTCAAGTAAGTGTAAGCAGTAGTTATTGCAAATGAGAAGAAACTTTGGACACAAAAACCCTTAAATCCAGAAACATTACAGAAGAGATTAACATTTACCTGTCTCAGCAATTCCAAAGCCTATTATAATGCCAACAGACCTTTAATGCAACAATGGGAGGACAACTATATCATCTAGTAACAGCAGACACTGGAGCTTCACTTTAGCTGGTGCCTAAGTGGTCCTCAGAACTTCCTCCAGAGTTGCAAATCTTGTTCTTCAGGATTAGTTAATATTTTTCACCAGTACAGACATATCCTTTTATCCTTCGCACATCAACATAAATGACAAGGCAGTTTGTAGAAATTGCTACCTATTTCCTCCTTGGGCTTAAAACAGGAGTTTCCTCCAGCCATTTTTTTTGCTAACTACAAGCTCCAGAAATCATGGATGATCTCTGAAGACTTGAAAAGAGCCTGCTAGTTAATATTTGCAGTATCTAGTAGGGTTGCACACAATTCTTCAACCTAATCAGATCTGTTTCCCTCTTCTCATTTCAAAAGCCTTGCTCCTTAGAAGAGCCTACTATCAAGATCAAAACTTCTGAGAGAGTTGGAAGAATTCCAGCTTCTTTCCTGCAATCCAGAGACTAGGAAAGGTGTCACCTCAGTGATTCTCCTCCCTCTGCTATTCAAGAATCATTCCCCTGAACTAATAATCTCCTTTTTTGTGTGTAACTCATTCCTACTATCCAAGAGTGAAAAAACCCTCCATGTATTTAAACATCTAGTTTTTATTTAAATTGTACTGATAAATCACTGTTTTCTCCTCTTTTATGGTCTGTTACTAGTGAAGCTTTTCATGTTTGAATATTAAAGATTTTATTCAACAGGCCATTGTACCAAAAATATTTGAGTATACAACTTTACCAGGAGTCTCTCTTAGAATACAGTCACATTCAAATATGATAGGTCACCTTTTATATTTACGACACACACCTAATATTACCAAAACCCACTTTGAAAATGCCCAAGTGCTTCAGCCAAGCTATACAGAGTAAAGACAAAGGATAGTCTTTAAATGTTGAGCTGAGAACATGTCCTCTGGAAACTATTCAGAAACGTTAGCTTATATCTAAAGTATCTAATGTGTCTCTAAGGCAATAAAACTTCTTTAGGACAAATATTCAGAGACTTAACATTCTAATATTCCATTATTATTCAGCCTTGAATTCTGGAAACATTAAGACAAAGGCCACCCAAATTAATGAAATTATTCACAGAAGAGGTCTCGTTTGGGGAAATGGTCTGAACTTTCAGTTGTGGTGATATACACACCGAGCTACAGCTTTTCCTGTAAATAGCATTTCTGAACTTGGTTCTGTCTAGAAAACACCCCAAGCCTGAAGCAGCATACATTTCAAACACATCTTAAATACACAACTCCAGTTGCTCCACCCAATGCATGCATAAGCAATTACACTCCTCAGGCAACCCCAGCTTTTGGGAAGTTACACAACTAAAGACAGACCCAACTCCCAACTGAAATCAATAGCAGAACTCCCCTACTTGCTTAGGTACAACTGAATCCAGCCTAGTACACCCAGGAGCAGAGGATCTGTCCAGACTCCAGGAAAGGAGTAATTGCAGTGTTGACACCCAGCACTGATGGCCTAAACTCCACACCACTATCAGGAGGCCTCCCAATTCTATCAGACACTTAAAGAGAAGAATATACTAGCAGTAAAACCAGAAACATACTCTCCAAGTAGAGATGAGGGTGTCAACAAATGCAGAGATATTGGTATATGGTCTAGTATTATCAGTATTTATACAGATAACAGTAAATATTAAATTACTATAACTATTTATACAATAAACACCGAAGTAAGGAGCACCATCATCATAAAGAAGGGCAAAGGCAACACAAACAAGTTGAGAGAAAGAGCAACCAACCACGTAACATGCTAAGTGGGACAATCTCTCGTGAGGAAAAAGCTATTGAACACAATAGAGAACTAGAAAGCAACATCAGAAAATCAGAAAGAATTAAGTCTGCAGGGGGCTTTAAAATGCCATTCTCATAAGAAAAGGCATCAGAGTTACACTGCTTTATGTGGAGACAGCTGGAAGAGAGCAGGGGAGGTCAAATAAGAAAAAAGTACTCCAAAACAAGAGCTAAAAAAATAATCCTGGAAGAAGAGATTGTTCCACTTCGAGTTACATTGAAAAAAAAAACCCAAGAACTCACCAGAACTGCAGCACAAGGGTGTTCAAGAAGCCAGGCTCAGTGCTGCTCAAGGGCTGAGAGGAAGAGGAGAGGCAGGACAGAGACTGAGGACATTACACATACTCCACCCAACCCCACTGCCAAACAACTGCAGACTGAGGCACAGTCCCAGAGCACAAGTCAGCACTTTGAATGAGCTATCCCATTCCTGCACAACTGTGCACACACACCAAACCCAGCAACTCCTGAGCTGGCTTCAAAAGACACCCAATCAGTACAAACATTAACCTTAACAACTGTCAAAAAATAAAATAAATATTTCTTTTTTTATTTTTTTATTTTTTTTTAGAAGTTAAAANGACTGAGGACATTACACATACTCCACCCAACCCCACTGCCAAACAACTGCAGACTGAGGCACAGTCCCAGAGCACAAGTCAGCACTTTGAATGAGCTATCCCATTCCTGCACAACTGTGCACACACACCAAACCCAGCAACTCCTGAGCTGGCTTCAAAAGACACCCAATCAGTACAAACATTAACCTTAACAACTGTCAAAAAATAAAATAAATATTTCTTTTTTTATTTTTTTATTTTTTTTTAGAAGTTAAAAATGTGGGAAGAAGAATTAGCACAGCTACATAGCCAATCACCATGACAGATACAAGCAGAATTCCAGATTTTCTGGCTTCTGGTTCAACACCCCAATCACCACTGACTTACATTATCTTTGTATTTATCACCTGCTTCTAATTTCCTCACTATTTTAATCTATGAGGCAATCTGGCTATTTTACTTCCTGGTCATTTTCCTGCAGAGTTAAACTTAAAAAAAAAAATAAAAAAAAAAAACAAAGGCGCAACTACTTTGTCACAAAAAACCCCCACACCCTTCTTTGTCCTAAATAACACCAGATGAAGAACAAAATGCCACATTTTTACATTTATGAACATAAACTTTACAACAGGCCACATTACCTCAGCTATGCCCTAGGGAGTTCTACTCTTTGATTTTACCTGTAGCATTTCTGCCAAATAGCAGATACAGGTTGCACTAATACCAGTGATCAGCAGATTCACGTGTATTCACATTACTGTAGCTCTGCTTTTCAAGTAACAGCCTCGCTGCATATTTACTTATTAACTCCAAAACTCTCCTCCGGTGAAGTAATGCTCCGACTGAGGCAGAACGAACCCCTTTCCCCAGAGAACAGCTGAGTATCATCTAGAACAAATCAGCATCACCTACATTCAGAAGAAATCGCTCTATCAATCATTAAAAAATGTGATGAGACCAAAGAACCCATCCCCTGAAGAGCCAGCTCACAAATATTCCCACTCCTGAGGCCCAAGCAGCTTTACTGGGTGCCACAACGTTTAGCGTGAGCCCCCACACTTGGAAGGCTGAGCTGCACTAACCAGGGTGGGCTCTGTGCCCCTGACAACAGCAAGCCTGGACTGCTGTGCCACTGCCCACAACCTTCCCACACCACAGCCTCTAATCTCTAATTTAATTAATAGTTAATCACTAATCATACAGAGATGCCACTGCAAAATGCTGTGCACAAAGGAGCTACCAAGAATCAGAATCGGTTTCTGTTATCCCTTAATCTCTCACATGACACTACAAAGGTACTAGAGGTTCTTTCCATCTCTACCATGCCACCTTCAGGAAAACGCATCAGCAGCCACAGGAACAGAAAAGAAAAAAAAAAATTTTTTTTTATCATAAAAGGAAGAAACCTGAAAGTTATCTTATTCACTGGAAACACAAAAGCTGGATCCTCTCACAAAACAATTAGCCAAGACTTACTTTTTCCTTCTCAAGAGACAGGAATTTAAATACCTTTCCTCTCCTTCTCCCAGCACAGAAGAACAGAAGGCTTCACACCAAACTCCTCAGAAAAAAACCCACAAAATCTCCTGCCCTCATTCAGCTCTCCAGGACCCAATAAGTTTTCAAATCCTGTGCCAAGCACCAGAGAGCACACGAGTAAACAAAGAAAGAATTTGGCACCAGAATGTGATATGCAAACAAACAAAGGAAAAAATACCAAGTGCAGTTTAGAGGAGCAGTAGCAGGGAAACTACTACAAAAAGCTGTTGAGCTCTATCACACAGAGGTGAATCACAAAAAAAAAAGGGGGAAATGAAACAGCTCAAATTTCTCTGCCATTATAAATGTAGGATGCTAGGAGCATCCCTACAGTATTCCCCTGCATTTACAGGGGAAAATACATATATATTTTACTCTGAAAGCCACTATGGACATTGTTATCCTTTAAAAGATGTCCCACTGGGATTCTGTGCTGTCCTGTTAATATTTCAAACATCAGAAACTGAAATTTGTCGCTTAGCATTTTTACACATCACTTTCAACATAATAAAACATACACTTGTTCCATCTGTTAACTTCAAAAACAATCTAAGTCTACTCTACCCTAGCAGAGTCTTTTCTACTCTAAAATAAACTACTATTTATATTATAGGTCGTGCGAGAACTCAACAAGCCCCGAGGAAGGGACTTGAAGGCTCCCTTACAGCCCGGCCGGTCAGAGAGCAGCTCACAGCGAACGCCTTCACCGGAGCGAACGCCGCCTGCTCCCCCTGAAACCACGGACGGAAGGACTGCACACGCTGCGATACTCGGATACTTGTGCAGCCTAGGAAATAACACACCGAGGGAAGGGTGGGAAAAGTGCCACAGCACGGAGCGGCTCCTGGGGTCCGCGCTCCCAGTGCCGCCCGTGCTGCCCCAAGCTGCGGGGCCGGGGCCAAGGCAGAACCAGAACGCCGTCTTCCCGGCAGAGAACGCCCAGAGCAGGCACGGACCGCTCCTGCCCGAGCGGGAGGCCCGGGGCGCAAGGCAGAGAGCGAAGCGGGCCGGACCGCCGGGAAGAGGCAGCGGCGTCGGCAGAGGCGGCGAGAGGGCACGGGGCGGCCTCGCGGACAGAGCGGCCGAGGCCCAGCCGCGGAGTTCGGGACGAACAGAAGCCCCAAGACTCGCGGGGCCCCAGGCGGTGGGACCCGGACGTCAGGGAAGGCCCAGCCGGGGCAGCGAAGGCCTGAGTCGGTCCCACTCACCGGGCCGGTCCCTGCAGCAGCAGCGGCGGACAGAGCCGGGCATTCAAAATGGCGGCGGCGCGGCCGCAGCACCGATACCGCAGGCGGAGGGATCCGCGCTCCGGCTCGCTCCCCGCGACCCCGCAGGCTCTCCCGACCGTGGCTGGGAGCGCGGCCGCGCCGGGTTCAGCGGGAACGGGGCGGGGATGGCGAGAGGGCGGCGCGGCACCGCCGGTGGCGGGACGGAAAATGCCGTTTGCACTACTTTTCTTGGCGGAAGTACGCGTGAGGTTGGGCTTAGAAGGAAAGGTGCGTCTTGCACCGTGGCAGTCCCTGATGACGTCACGCGCGGGGCGGTCCCGGCGGCGCGCGCTCCCCATGGCGGGGCCGGGCGGGACGGTTCGCCCGTGCCCGCGTTCCGGGATCGGGGGGTTCCGGGGCCGGCGGGCCGGGCCGCTCCCAGCTCCCGAATCTCGCAGTGTTTNAAATGTCCGCGGGCGCGGCACTAAACGAGGCGTCTCTGGAAAGGGGTACAGAGCCACCCCCGTCGCGGGCAGCTATTCTGTCCCCACTTCCAAGACCTTATGTCCCATTAACGATCACCGAATGACGAGGAGCTGCCCCCGCGGAGCCCGGTCAGCAGCACGGGGCCAGCCGGACACTGCGGGGGTGCGACAGAGGACACGGGCACGTTCAGACCGAAGGCTCCCGCAGGGGAGCCGGGCCACGCTGCTGCGGGACCCGCGCTGCCGATCAACTGCTGGGAGAGCCCGTCCGGGGCGCGGGGCCTCTGG
>VXBU01018424.1:160157-255798 GCA_013400315.1 Bombycilla garrulus | reverse complement strand
GGTGGACCAGTACGGGATGCTCTACAAAGTGGCAGCGCCGCCTGCTACCTTCTCCCCCACGGGCCTGCACCCCGTGGTGAACGTGAGCCCCCTGCCCCCCGCCTTCAACGTGACCTCGCCCATCATTCAGCACCCGGCGGTGCCCTTCCCCTCCATCCACTATGCACAGATCCCTTCGGCTTCCCTGCAGCTGATTGGTTCCCACTACACAGTGCCCTATGCGGTCCCTCCTGCCTTCCTGCCTAGCCCTCTCCTGTCTCCTTCCACCAACCTCGCTGCCCCCCACGTTCCCCACTTCGTGCCATATGCCTCCCTGTTCACGGAAGAAGCTGCTCCTTCCTCCCAGACTACCTCTCCCACCCACAGCTTCAGCAAATCCACCTCTGCAGCCTCTCCTGGGCAGATGCAGCACCACACTGCGCCCCAACCGCTGGACATGGCACCGGCGAGAATTCCTGTTTATTATCAGATGTCCCGCCTCCCAGCAGGGTATTCAGCCTATGAGGCAGCTGGTGGGAGCGCAGAGTCTCCTCCGCAGGACAGTCTGCTGAGCTCAGAGGTGACTGCGGCCAACGGGGGGCAGAGGCCCCTGGAGCAAAGCGTGGCCAGGAGGCCCAGCGAGGCTGTGGACTCTGCCAGCGGTGCAGCTGAAGACTGTCTGCCCCCAGGGGCTGCAGCAGGATCTCTGGGTGATGGACAGTTCCTTCCAGGTTACCAGATGCTGGGAAGAGAGATCTCTGTGCCTGCTCACAGGAGCACCCCAGACGCTGATCTGGAGGTTCAGAGGGTGGTGGGGGTGTTGGCATCTCAGGATTATCACTTTCTGGCAGTCCACAGGAAAGATGACCCAAACGCTTTGGACCTTTGCCATAATGTCCCTGATGGGCAGGGAGAGGTGCTGAGGAATGCCACAGACAGGGCTGCAGCTGGGAACAGCCAGCCCCGGAGCCCGTGTGGCGTGTCCCCCAAGGAGACTGTTAGACAGAGACAGCTAGCCAAAGGAACAGTGATAGCCAACGGCAAGCCAGTACTTGTTCCCATTGGTTCTGAGCCTGGCAGGTCTTCCACTTCAGAAGCCCTGGTGAGGGAGAGCCCAGATGCACAGGCTCGAGGAAATGTGCTTGAGAAGGAGCTGGCCCAGTTGCAGCCCCCCAGCTCCTCACAGCTGCCCTCTCACTTCATGAAAGGAGCCATCATCCAGCTGGCCACGGGGGAGCTGAAGCGGGTGGAGGACCTGCAGACCCAAGACTTTGTTCGCAGTGCGGAGGTGAGTGGAGGCCTGAAGATCGACTCCAGCACTGTGGTGGATATTCAGGAAAGCCAGTGGCCTGGGCTTGTCACACTGCATTTTGTGGTTGGGGAGCAACAAAGTAAAGTGAGCATTGATGTGCCCCCAGAGCATCCCTTCTTTGTGTATGGCCAGGGCTGGTCCTCCTGCAGCCCCGGGAGGACTGCTCAGCTCTTTGCTTTGCCGTGTCACAGGCTGCAAGTGGGGGATGTCTGCATATCAATCAGTTTACAGAGCATGAATGGCAACTCTGCTTCTCAGGCCAACTCCCCTGTCATGGATCAGCTGGTATCTGCTAGGGAGAGATTGGAACAAACAGCTCAGGGGCCCAGAGAGCCATCTGACAGAGCTGCTGAAACGAAGAGCCACACAGATAGAACCAGCATGGCCCAGAGCTCTCGTGCAGAATCTTCTCTGCCTGAGGCTGGCAGTCTGTACAGTTTGGCCCCAGGCTTCCAAAGATACAGCGTGCAGGCAGAGGAGCCCCGGCCCGCTCTGCTCCGTCCCTCTTTCATTCCCCAGGAGGTCAAGCTGTCCATTGAAGGGCGTTCGAATGCAGGGAAGTGATCCCTTGGAGGTGTGAGCTAGGGTGGCCACAGCAGGCGAGCCTCACCATCAGGTGGAGGAATTGCACAGACTCTGTCAGAGGCTCACCAGCAAGGGCTGCTCTCTGCCTTGCAGGAATGGCTCCATTCCAGTTCCATGGCTGACCAGTTCCTCTTGGGGAGTCAGGAGGGCTCCAGTGCCTCAGGGAGCAGTGACAGGCTAGCTCGGGTGGGGAGCAGGGAGGTGCTCGTGAGTGTGTGATGAGACCATTCCAGAGGCTGGAGGCTGGGGCTTTCTCCCACCTCCTGGGATAACTGACTCCCTGCAGGGCAGGGGCCGAGCAATCGGGGCAGATAGGGAGATGAGGAGGGCAGACTTGGCTTAAGGTAGCAGATAAAATTACTGAAGATTTTATTCCTCCTTTCTCATGATGGGGAGAGATATGTCCCCACTGGAGTTTGGGGGCTCTACTCCCAGTATCCCCTTTCTTCACACATGCACTTTAAAAGGACCATTCACCGATGGAGCTCTCAAGGGCAGGATGGAGGTGCTTCTCTGGTGGTTCTGATTAATGTCTCTTCCACTGAATCCAACTGCTCTTTCTTCTTGCAAAGAATGTACAGATTTGAATGAATCACAGAAATTCAAGAGGAAGGACCAAAAGGATGGGCTTGGGTGCAGGTGAATAGGGAACTTGAGCACTTGAGATGGGACACAAGTTGGGGTGGGAGACGTTTGTTTCCTGCTATAATGTCTACTTAGTTGTTTTGCCACCAAATCAAATCTTTCTTCCCATGTTAATAACTTTCAAAAAAAAAAAAAAACACCTCCTGGGCTTATACCGTTTGCAGAGGCTTAACCTAGGGATGAATGGGGTTGGACTTCTTGTTTGGTTGAATTTTGGTTTTGGGTACTTTATTGGTTTAAGGTTTTTTTTTAATATGGAGCAAAATACATTCAGTGTTCTTTAGGGAAGGGTGAAAACATCCTCCTTCTGTGAGAAGACCGATGCTATTTTGTAATTAAGTCAGAAAAATGTTCCAGATGGTTAATCCTTCCATGCAGGCAGTTTCCTGAATAAGCTCTAGACAAGAAACAAGTGTTTGTGCATGTGCAGGCAAGGTACAAAGTTTGTGCTAAGTACAATTCTATGATTAATGTGCAGACTCTAAAAATATCATAGTGTCACGGGGCATTTTGGGGTCATTTTATGTTAGTTTTTTTCCGATGCTTCACTTTGGAGTTCCTCTGTAGAACAATGTGGTAAAATCAAGAGTAGTCTTTTTCATGGTGAGATTTAATACAATTGTGTATGAATACCTGATTGTGCTGATAACACTCAATAGAGACAAGCCTCCTGTAGTTACATTAATCTGCCCTCTCTGATGGTGTGTTATGACACCATTGCTCAGCTAGGATAAAGAATAGTCACTGCTCTGGTGAGAAAACAGTTTTCACTGACTTAACCTGGGTTGATATTCCTTGTGTTCAGGTGCCCATCTCTGTGCTAGGACCAGGTTTTGGAGGGGGCCTTTCTTAGTGTGCAGAGTCCTGATGTTCAGCATGCTGTTTCCTGTCTCCCTGCTCTCATCTGCCTGAAGTTTGTCAAGTGTGTTGCTGACTCTTGGGGCACCACTCCTCTCTGTCACAGAATGGTGTGTGTGAGAAGCTCTCCTTACAGTGCTGCTGTCTCGGGGCTGTTGTGCACTCCCCAAGTGCGTCCTGTACCTGGTTGGCTTCTGCTGACTGTGCAATGGATGCATGCTCTGCCTGTGTATTAGGCAAGTTAGTCTCCAGAATGTTCCTTCCATCCTGGCCTCAGTCCTGTTTTCCTAGCACATTGCTAGCCATTTCTGTTGCCTTTAAAATGCCTGCACCAGGACAGGCCTTAGGTGAGATATGTGCTAATCATGCCCTCAGTGTTTGCGCCTCACGCGGTTCTCTAGAATGATGCCGCCTGTGTCACGTGTAGCTATTCCCAAATGACACACTACTTCTGGTTTCATCAGCTGCATTTGGGATGTGTGAAGTCACAGTGATGCTGTCATGTGAAGATTCTGCCTCCTCAGGTGCAGCAGCTGTGGGAACAGATGCTGTTTCCACGGCCCTGTTTGTCAGTGAAGTGTCTACCTGGGCCCCTTTGTCACCTGGGGTGACACCTGGGGTGTTGCAGCTCCTGCTGACTGGACCCTCCTGTGTAAAACTCTCCATTGATGTTGGTAATTAGTACGTAATGCTCAGGATATCCGAGGTGTCTGTGGCCAAAGGCAGGAGGCAGAGGAGCCCACGCTCTCACACCAGTTCTATGCACGGTGCATGCAGAGGAGTTCAGGCACTTGGGAAAGGGATCTCATGTACATCGGGCATGTGAATGTAGAGGGGCTGGTTACACCATAGAGGCAACATCTGAGCAACTGAGGCTGCAGAGCCCCTTGAGTGTATCTGAACTCCGGAATCTGTCTTAGAGGAGGGTTTGGAGAGCTTGCCTTACACCTTACTGTAACTCCTTGATCTCAGCTGCACTGTGCAGTCATCTGAATGGGCAGTACTGACAAATGAGGCAAGATGCTGTGTGGCTTAAATAGCTGTACTGTAGGCAGGTGAAGGGCTGTGAAGGTGCTTGCCCTGTTTACCTGGCTGCTGACCTGGACTTTGGCTTGCTGCACCTCTGTTGGGTGCAGTCCTGAGCTCTATGGAACAGGCCAGCGTGAACTGGACCTTGGTGCTTTTACCCAGACTCCTGTCAGTCCCGTTGTTGTGTATGTTTCAGCTGCCAGCTCTTCCCTGGAAGCACAGCTTATGACAGGGGACTGAGATGAAGAATCTGTGTGTCTGGCTGTTTGCCCCAAAGGGTGGGCAGGAGGGGGCCACTGGCAACTCTCCAGCCCAGCTCAGCAGTACTGGTATCATGGGAACCTGTCCTTACTGGGCAGGGCTGTATGGCTTAGCACCGTAGTGGTGGTTGTGCTGAGCACTGAGGCTCTCCTGGGACTGGGCATGTGTGAGACAGGCTGTGAATGAGCCCATGGAGGAGGCTTTTATTTATTTGGTTTACAGGGAAAGGAGGAGATAAAGCCAGGAAGACATTGCAGAGTGGGATGTTTACCTGGGCTTTTCTGCTGACAGAGATGTGACAGACTTCTCAGAGAAATATACCATGTTCCTGCTGCTATTGTGAAGGGTAGGAGAGCTGTGGTCTGTCCTGCCTGGAGGAGGAGGAGGCCCTAATCTTACCCAGCTCACGCTCTGTAGCAGGATGCAATAATGGGTGTCTGTAGCCGTCTGTCCCATCCCATGCAACATGCCTCGGATTAGCTGCACAGCCGAGCCAAGCCTGTCTCTGGGCTGTGCATTTACAGCAATGAGCGCTCATCACTACCAGACTATGCAGAGGAAGCTCTGTCTGGAAGGGAAGGAAGCTGCAGAGGCCCCTCTGCCTTCCCCTTCCAGCTGCTGAGCAGCTTTTTATATTGCACTTTTCACATTAAGTGTCCCTGTCCCCACCCCACACTTCCAAGTCACTTTCAAGTCCCGTAGAGAACTAACAATCCTTGTTACTCAGAAAATATTGTAAAACTACAGAAGCTGGAGTATCCCAAATGCTAGTTCCTGCCTGCAGCAGCACACGTGCCTTTCCCCTGTGTCACTCACAACTGCTCCTTGTCTTTCAAGCTGTGCTAGAGCCTGACACTTGTCAGAAGCTGCTAAGACGGCTACAAATACACATTCTGTACAGTTTGGCCCAGGGTGTTCCACATATAGGTTAAAATGCTGATGGTCCAGGCCATTCCATGGCCTTCATCCCTGTCCATCAAGGACAGAATTGCCCCTAAGGTCCCTCTAGGCTTTTGCTGCCCACCCTGCCAACACGCCCCTGGAACACTCGAGTTGTTTTCGGCTTTCATGGCACCTTAGCGCCAGGGAGGGTCTGCTCAGAGAGAGAGAGAGAGACATGGGGGAGCTGGCTGGGCTGCCCTGAGGCAGAGAGATGTTTGTAGATAAGTGCTGACCCCTCACTATAACCCCCAGTATATGGCTGTATTAACATGTAACCGATGCAGTGTATCTAAAGCCTTAGAACTAGTCAGGTGCTCCCCTCCAACTTTGTCCCTGCCCCTTTCCTCCTACCTGATCTTTAACAAAGCATTAATAATTCTAAGGATAATCTCTATTTTGTTGTGCTTTTTTTGTAACTGTTTTAAATAAATCAATTTGTACTGTATATTTGTACTTTGGTGAGATCCTTTTTCCTGTTTTACCATTTTAAGTCTGTACTTGCCTACAAACAGATTGTATTTTTATTGTTAATGCTTTTATGAATATTGCATTTAACTTGTTGACTCTGTAAACACAGTATATATATCTATATACATATATATATCTATATATAAACCAATAGCTTTTCCTTCGGTGTTTGAGACTTTTTGCTTGTCTGCAGTATTGGTGGTCATTACTGTGTGGCTTCTCTGGACTTACACAGTGATCTGGTGACTCATGTCAGGGGCAAGATACAGGGTGACAGATGGATTATAAGCCGTAATTCTGTGTTTTCAGATACTTTTGTGTTAGGTGGTCTCTCCTGAATCCCTTGGAATAAAGATAAGGTGTCAGTGATGCTACAGGGGAAGTTCCAGCTTCAGGTTGCAGAGTAAAGGTACATCTCTGCTGGGCAAGCAAAACACAAAGCAGAACAAAATCAGATTCTGCCAGAAGCAAACTCCGTGTTTGAGTATGAAAATGAACAGAAGTAAGGATAAAAGTGAGAGATCAGAGAACAAAGGAAGATATGAACAAAGGAACATGGAACTGAACAGCTCCTTTACAGTGCCTTTTCCCAAAGAGAGAAGCAGGGATGGCTCCTGGGTGTCAGTTCTACATGATGAATGAATGTCATGTTTAAACAGCTTCTGTACAGGGAGGAAACTAGATGTTGCAGTGGCAGGTGGAGAAAACTTGCACTGAAAAGGTTCAATGCGGTTTCCTAGCAGCATCCCCAGGGCTGGTTGTGAGAGTGGTTCATTACTGCCAGAAAAATGGAACATTATGCATTTTGAAGATAACTATTTTAACTAGGGCTTTAAGGGATGCATTCAAACGCTTTTCAAACTGAAAAATGAGGAGGAAATGAGGGTCTTAAGTAATCTGATCAAAAGGTTTTGCTTCTTGTTTTAACTTTACTCTTCTGATCTCAAGTAGCAGTCTTGTGGTCACCATTTCTGACTTAAAGAAGAGAAACAGCCGTCAGAGAGAAGACAGTACTTCCCAAGGTGTTTGAACAACTGTATGACTCTAGACCTTAACTGGAACTGCTATGGAGGTAATAGGGGTTTTCAGGCTACAAAACACTCAAGTGTGACACGCTAGCTTTAGGTGGGCTGATGTCTAAAATCCACGAAACTACACCGTGCATTTTCAGGTGCTCATTCTTTAAGAAGCCAAATACTGGAGAGTGTACCACTTCTTTGCCCTGCCTTGAGTCCCGTGCCACTGCTTTGCCTTTTGCAGATTAAAGATGCCTAGATACAGTTTCCGTAGTTGCATAGTTTTAATAGTGATTTCTATTAGCAAGGGAACCTTTTCCTGTAGGCACAGGCTATGATCACATTTTGCCTCCAGTACGTCTGTGTTGCTCTTGCACTGGGGACTCCAGCACTGGACACAGGTCTCCAGACACACTGGCCTCACCAGTGCGGAATAAAGTGAAAAGCAAACGCACAGAGTCCTAGAAACTGACCTACTCTATTATTTACCATTCAATCAACTCTTGCACTTGCAAACCTGAAATCCTGTTTAAGTGAAAATGAACTTGTAAGTAAAGCACCAAACTTGTTTGCTATTTGTTTACCTTGTCCAGCCTTTCTTTCACTGTTTTTATGAGGTATCTTAAAACAGAACCTCAGGTTCCTTAGTTTTTCCGTGGATGCTACTGCAACTAAGTATGTAATAACGATGTTTATAAAAAGGGTGGGCACAGGCAGTTCCAGAAGACATCCTCCTTTGTTTCCTTTTTATGGGCACAAACTGCAAAGGATTTACTCCTGGAGAACTTGTGGACAATCTGTCTTCAGCTCTGTAATTCCTTTTTTACTGAGGTGGGTTTCACCTACAGCAGAACTGCACCAGCCTAGACCCATTTACAGGGCAAGGGCCCAAAAACAGGACAAAGCACAAAAGGTAAAGAAGGGGACTAATACAGGTGAACATCAATTAATGTTAATTAATATATTGATTTATTTTCCTTCTGTCACAGGCTGTGACTTGGCCCCCAGAGCAGACTGCATCCTCAGAATCTGCTCCCACCAGAGCTGCTTTGGCAGGCATCTCTCAGCCCTGTTCTCCTGGGTTCAGAAGAAAACCAGAACTGCCTGTCAGGGAGGGTTGGGCAGGGACCCACAGCAGCCTCCTGTGCTAGTGCACACGTGGCAGGTACAGCAAAGGCAGCACAGTTCTTGCCTGTGGTTTAGTGCAACGCACTGTTGCTCTGCTCCTCAAAGGTCATTTTGCCCAGCAGCTGGCTCTCCAACTCCACATTGCTCACTGGCAGCTGAAAAAAGTTCATCTCAGCTGCCAAAGCAGCCATGGCAGAGGGGTCCTGGCCAAACTGTGCCCGGAGCATCATATCCATTTTCTCCAGGCGCCGCTTGAGCCTCTTGGCCTCACGCTCCCGGATGAGCCGGGCCTGTCGCTTCTCGGGGGTCTCGTTGGCGCGTTTCAGGCGCATGGCTTCCCGGTCCCTCTGCAGCCGCCGCGCCCGCTGCTCATCTGTCTCCTGCATGCGCTGCAGCCGCTTGGCTTCCCGGTCCCGCATGCGCCTCACTTCCCGCTCCTCAGGCGTCTCGTTGTCCCGCCGGCTCTTCTTGGCCGTGCGCTCCCGCTCCAGGCGCTGCAGCCGCACCTCCAGGGGCTCGTTCTGGCGCCGCAGGGCCCACTTGCGCATGCCGGGGGTCTGTGCCTCGAGCAGCTTACGGTACGCGGCGCAGTTGTTGCACACCAGGAGGATGCCCGCAGGATACACAGGGGTGCAAAAGGCAACATCCTTCCCCTGAGCGCTGGAGGGGCCCTGGCTCTGCGGTGCCGGCAGCCGATCCACACTGAGCACCTCTGGCAGCTTCTCACTGCAAAGCAGGAGGAACGGAGTCAGAGCCTCGGTGCTGTGGGCAGAGTCCCCACCTCTGAGCGCCCGTGGACTGCCAGGAACAATGCTCCTTCTACGGCCCATGGCAGAGGCCTCTGCTAAATCATTTGCCCACAGATATGTCTGAATATCTAAAATAAAGCACTATCCTATCCAGGATAGTGGAAGGATAAGGATAGGGATAAGAAAGTGGATTAGCTCAGAGCAGTATCTGGGTTGGAATGGTGCAAGGGTGGGAATAAACTAGCAAGCTGCTCCTCCCCATCATCTCTGAATTTCTCCTTTTAGCCCTGTTCCATTGATTATCAGTGGATAATCTCCCACTAGGCAGGATGCAAAGAACATTTTGGTCTCTGCCTGTAGTCCTGCTCTGGACATGATGAACACATCTGGATAGTGCAGCCTTACTCCAATGGATTGCTGGACAAGGAAAGGGGTGGATTATTCTCCAGTGACTGGAGCCCACAGTGCTTTCTGCACTTCTCTAGCTCTGCACAGTGCTAAGAAAGACCCTTTCACCAGCACAGCCTGCAGGCATCTTGGAAGGGGATGCAGAGCTGCAGACAGGAAGGGATCAAGAGAATCTCACTCACTGGTGGTGTTTAGCACTGTCCTACAGCCCTCAGTGGGTCCAGAGCCACTACTTCTGAGTCATTCAAAGCAACCCACCTCATGTTTAATGTGCTGCCCTAGCCCACTCACTGGCCAGGGTGACCCTGACCTGTTGAAGGTGGCGTGGCTGGTGAAGCGTGCTCCACAAACTGCACAGTTGGACAGCTGGTCCTCTGAGTGGATCAGGAGATGTCTCCCAAGGGATCCTGGGGAGCTGAGGGCTCTGCCACACACAGGACACAGGTAGCTCTTGGCACTCACCACCGCTCCAGTGTGCTGCAAAACAACCACTCAGGTGGTAGTTACACATTGTCCAGCTCCCAGCCCAGTCCAAGGTGTGCTCAAACCATTCTGTTCAGCCTTTTGGAATGGGAACCCTTTACCACAAAGCCTCTGTCTGCCAGATTTTAGACCAAGCTCAAGACAAGTAATTTGGAGGGTCACAGGTCAAACAGGAGGCTCAACTCCAGTGCAGGAATAAAAAATAAGGCCAAAACACCTGGATTGTACGACGTGACCCTTGCTTTCAGGAATGCATTTGAGGAGCTGCTGGTGCAGGACAAAGCATGACACAATTAACAGCAAGGCGGGATGCTGGTGAGGAAGCACTTAGATGGAGACAACTGGTACAGGTTAAGTGGCCAGTTCAGTTCTGCTTCATTGCTTCTGCTACAGACTTTGATGTGCTATGAAGAAAGCACTGACAACAAAGCCTAAGATTTCACCACAGATTTGTTGCAAAACCGGAATAATTTTGAGGAAGAACAGCTATTCTCGTGGGTAATTACAGGAACTGTAATGAAGAATAAAATAAATGACAGAAGAAAGGTTTCTTATCTCACTGAATGATGTAAAAATTGCTTCCATGTTTAGTTTCAAGGAACTGCCTGGTTTTAGCCTGAAATACTTGCAGAGACTGCCTTGGCATAGAGTTATGTTTTCCAGATCTGTAGACCAGGGCCTTGCTAATTCTTTCCCCTGGACACAGTTTACAGCTGTAAACTTCAGTCACATCCTAGCTAGAAACTAAGTTCTGTGGTTGCAAAGACCAGAACAAAGTTACCCTGTGCTTTTAGTTGTTTCTGGATTTAAGGCTTCAGGCCAGAGCTTGGAACTATCCCTACCTGGTAGACGTGTGCAATGAGTTGATCTCTGCTTCCACACTCGAGCTGGCAGAGAGGGCATTGTGACAGTCCCAGCAGGGGCTCAGCATTCCCACTCTCAGGCACCTGGGGGTAGAAGAGCAGCTGGGCTGTAAGGCACACAGACTCCCTGCAGGCACACCGCCCTTCCTCAGCTCCTCCCAGTGCTGCTGGCAAACCCAGTGCTATGTGCCCAGTCCCACCAGGGCTGGCTTGAGTGCCAAAAAGGAAGGAAACCTCCTTCATGCAACCTCTGAGCAAAACTCCTGCATCTCACGGAGAGGAGGCAGAGGCCTCACAGCCTCACTTGCACCCAGGTTTGTGCCAGCACAGTGACTCTAGAAGGCAGGGCCTGTTCTGTGGCAAAGGGAAGCCAATTGGAGAATAGCACCAGAACCAAGGGAAGGGAACGCACTCTACAAACACCTTGGCCACTGTCTCCTGTTCCAGGCAGCCAAAAAGCTCTTCATACCCCTTCCTCCTGCCAGAAGAGATTGTTTGGAGGAGGTGGGAGGGAGAGAAAGATAAAGAAACATGATTGGGAGAGGAAGTGTTTGGACAGTATCCTTCTCTCTCCCTGGAGGCTACAGTGAGTGCAAAGCCAGTACACACTTGCCTCATTTTCCCTCATCAATGGAGTTCCAGCCACAGGTCGTTCTGCATTTTCTAATTCCTTCTTCACTTTCACCATTGAGCCATCTTCCTCAGACGTATGGGAAGAAACTTCATCCTGAGTGGTTTCCTCATCATCGCTGCCACCTGAAATATGCAGAACAGTTACACCACGTGTCAGGACCCCGAGGGCACTCATAGGCCTTAACTGTCCTGACCAGCATCCAAGGGGCCTCTACCCACCCCCTCCAACCAGGGGTTCCATTTAAACTCAGTCTAGGGCACTTGAGTCCCTGCCTTGCTTGACAACTGCCAGACCTTCAGCCAGAGTCACTGTTCCCACCCTGCTCTGGTGAAATGGGCCCCATGGCATTGCCCAGTCTGTGCTGTGCTGGTCCGGTCCTTAGGACAAAGTCCTGCACTGGAGCAAAGGGCTAAGCCAGAGGAGGAGCTGGGTAAGATGTTCCTCAGAGGACCCACACACACACTGTGCAGCCCTCAGCCTCGCCCCTTTCCAGAGTCTCTCTAGTCTACTACCTTAGTGTTACTGGAAGGGGCAGAACTTACTGCTGCTGGAGTCAGGGTCTTGCAGTGGATGAATTGTTGGTCTTTGGTCCTCAAGTGTTCCAGGAAAGTTGTTTTTCATCATGGCTTGGCGGGCTTGCTCCCCTAGCAGCCACAAAGACAAAGAGTCAGACTAGTGCTGTTCCACTGCTTCCACCACCAAGGCTTGCCAAAAATACAACAGGCATGGGGCTGCTCACCTGCACTGTGCAGAACCTCTGGAGTCACCTCTTGGAAAGCACTTAGGTCACTTCTCTGCTTGCCTACCCTGCCACACCAGGCTCTGGCACCTGCTGATCTGAGTCCAGTGCCTGGATGTAGAAGAGTCTCACTAGTGGCAATGTGCAGCACTGGGCTGCCCTCTGCATATTATGTAAATGCCACTCAAACCACAAAATACCTGTGACCTCATTATCTGCCATAAACAGTCAGGTGGCTCTTACTACTGCCAAGCCACCCACCAATATCCTACAGCACGGTTCAGGTGGGGGGAAGCCCTGGGGACTATGACAGTATCCCAGATCAGGGATAGTACTGTTTAGCTCTTCTAAATTATTGTCTTATTTCCTTATAGCCTTATATACATTATATATATAGCATATACTACATATATAGAGTGTATATATATACATACACATACATTATATATAGCCTTATATATATTCCCTTCCCTATAGCAGGCATTTTGCACAAAAATAGCACCTTCCTAAGTGCCCAGTACCTCACCTGCCCTCCACAGTGATATGAAAACTAGGGGTTGTCCTTGGCATGCTCTGTCACTTTCTTCTGTCCCAGGAGGGATGTGGACAAGCTGCCTTTACAGAATGTGTCTATGCTCAGAGCTGGTGTTCTCCTGTGTGTATGATGGATAGAAAACTACCCTGCCTTGCCTAGGAATGGCTCTCACTAAAATAAATCTCCTTGTTAGTTCATGTGCTCAAAACATAAACCTAAGGGAATGAACCCAGAAAGCTGAGATGCATGTTTAGGACTAAACAATTTGTTTTCTTGAAAGCAGTGACCACTAGTACATCAGCTCAATAGGAAATGGCAAACACCTTGAAAAAAAGAGTTGTTTGTGCTCCAAATGAAAACTTCGTACAGCAATCCCTCAAAGAAGTTTTGGTCCCAGAGAGTAACAATAAAAGGCAACCATTAATTACATTGTTCAAATCACACTGTACAAATTACATTGTTCCAGGTATAGTTGTGATTTACCTTTTCCAGTGGGTGAGCTGGGAGGCTTGGGAAAGGTGCTGAGGTTACCAGCAGGCTTGGCTTTTGGGTTGCATTTATCAACTGATTTCTAAGTGCTCAAGAACCATTCAAAGCACAAATGTGAAAATGCCAAGGAAAACGCAGCGCATTTTTCACATAAAATTAAAACATAGCTTTCAGAAGACAATGTTACCTTTTTGTACAGGGCCACAGCAGGCACCAGTATAACCAGGAAATGGAACTCCTGAGAGAGAGCACCAGTCCTGTTACAAGGACAGGTTACATTCCCACCTGCTGAACTGTTCCAGCCAGTGTTGCTCCATTTCCCACTCACACTCCCTTCCTTGGGGCTCACCTTGCAATTTTGGCAGGGCTTTAAAAAGCCATAAATTATGGATGAGTTCAAAGACCTTCAAAAGTTTCACTGAGACTGTGGGAGAAGAGTTTTAGTTCCCAATGTCCCCCCATATAGGTTTCCAAAAGCGTTTGAAGGCTTTTATCATTCTGTTGCAGAAATGTGAGAAAGGGTGCTGTAGAGAAGATTTGAGAATTCAATCCATGTGCCTGAGGAGAGGTACTGAGGAGCACCAAGTCTATTTGTCATTGAAAGCAGCAGGGACCATCATGACTGCTGTGACACCCCGTCAGAAGCCATTCCAGCACTGAATGGTTTTCATGACCTGGAGTGCTGTTTTTATGTCTGGACCACAGCCTCACAGGGGTGGGACTGAGATGTAGACTGTACAAGCAGCAGACACCACAGAATTCCAGGGCCTCTCCAAGAAGCAGAAACCCACAAACCACCAATATAAAAGTCCACAGACCAAAAAAGCATTGCAAGAGAAAGAGAAAACATGGTGAAATGAGGAAAGCTGCAGAACACAAGACAGATGTAAAACTACGATGGGAGATTTGCTGCTACCTTTGACAGGGTTCCAAAATAGAATTCCCAAATGCCACTGAGGCTGCTCATGGAGCATTTACATGTTTGTTTTCTTCCCCTTTTTCCCTTTCATACACATTGCACTCCCACTGAGCAGCAACCTGGAGTCCAAAGGCAGGGCAGGTTCCTGCTCAGCTATACAAACCACGCAGACAGTCTGCAGGATTTAAGAGTTGGGATCTTTATCTGAGGTGACAGAAGAAGGAACTCCTCTCATAAGGAACTCTGGCATCACACACAGTAGCTGAGAGCAATTCTGTGTGCCTTTAGGCTCTGTACAACACCCGCAGAGGCCAGTGAGCATTGACTCAGCACAGTGCAGAGAACAACCAGCAATGCAAGCTGTTAACCAAACCCGTGCTGTTAGCAGGCCACGTCCTGTGCATCCTCCCCAGCCGGTACCTAAAAACATCACGGGATTGGGAAAGGCAAACATGGAAAAATACTTTCTTCTACAAAATTTCTTATGTATTATAATAATAGTGCGCAAAAGAACTTAGGAAAGAATGTCCTGTTCATCTGCTGACACACTAAATCCTACCTTGATGAAGCTTTACAGATTTAATGTTTGATAGGTCCAGGGCTATGCTTTTGATGTTTCTGGACACATATGCTCACAAACAGACACACCCCCACCTCCACCCCACTTTAGGTATACTTCCGTTCATTTGGAAGGGGAGTTAGACATGCAACAGCTTTAGGATCACTGCCATCAGTAAAGGATGTTATTCTCAATAGTGAATTCACAGACTCTTCTCCAGAAGTTTCTTTATTAAATACAAAAAGAGCTGCAGGCTGACCACAACACCAAAGCAAGTCACTGCAGTTGTTTACAAACAGCTAGAGGTGTAGGACAAGAGAGATCACACAAATGCCTCTGCTTTGTATTCCATTCTCCTCTCCATACTGCTGTGAATGAGTGGGATGCCAAGTGAGCAGCAGGGGACAGGGGACAGCCCTGTGGTACTGTGTAACATGGACAGGCATGACTGCTAGGGTCTGCTGGGGTATCAGCCCTGAGCCCTTCCCTTCTTGAACTGTATGAATGCAGGATAACTCTCAGGTGTTCTGGAAAATAAACACAGAAACAAACAACTCCCACCCCAAAATCCACAAAACAAAATCCAAAGGGACTACATCATTCTCCTGCCTTCCTTCCTAAACAGAACGGTTTCTCAGAGATGAGTCATTTATTCCCTCCTTGTACATCAAGTAAAAGTCCCTGTTCATGTAGGTCTTCTCTGTGTTCCTGGACCTGAAATTTGCAAGTCTTTCCACCACTGTGGATCTATTCCACCTGCCCCATGGCTATTCTGGGTTGTCCACACTGCTGTAGTGGTTACTGAAATGAAAAACAACACAATTGAAAGGGTTAACAATGGCAGTCCATGGAGCCCTTCAGAACCAAGGGATTTGATGCAAGTAACATTTTTGCTCGGTTGTGAATGCTGGGTGCTACTTCTTGCAAGATACTTTCCCTTCAAAATGGGAACAGTATAGACAGGAGAATCCAAGGAACACCAAAGAGCACAGAACATGTGTGTGTTAAGAGAGAGAGGGAAGGAAGTAGAGGATTAATGGGATACTGGAGCCATGATAAATAGAGCTCAGAAGCAGGAATTAATCTGACTAACAAAAGCTCTTCTCCAGAGTTCTAAAATAAGCATCAGTTGCAGAGGGCACAAGCAATAGAAAGCAAAGCAGCTTGTGGACAGCAGGGAGAGAGAAGTGCATGCTAATACCTGCAACAAATTTTGGCAAGCACAAAGACAGCGAGTGGTCCATAACTGATGGGGTGACAGTGCAGTAACAGATGAATGCAAGAACAGATGAATTGCTTAGAGCTTTTATGCTTTTATACTGCGTACTCTGAGAGAAAATAAAGACCAAATTGAATCAATTAAGGTATCTCCACACAAACAATCTAACTGCATTTTATTTTTCAACAAGTATATTCCAATATTACTGCTCTGTTTGTTAGCACTTTGTCAGGTGTGTTTTTCATGCCTCACATGGCAAAATAAAATTATATTCTTAAGAGCCATTTATGTGCTGCAAGTGAAATGACTACAATTAAAACTGTGGGACTGGCCATCATGCACACAAAGACTTTTGTGATAAATTTTACCACAATTTTTATCACTGTTTCAGTATTACTTTGAATTACCTGACATATCAACTTTTATTTAAAACTGTTTTGATTTGTAACCATACAATCTCCTAGCTGGTTGCTCTGCTTGCCAAGCAAAGTGATTCTGTCCTAAGTGAGGACAGCAAACCATGTTGTTGTGAGAGCAAGGTGAAATGAGGGCCATGCCAAGCCTGGAAAGTAATCCTGGAAAGAGGAGACACCAAGCAAGCCAAGGAAAGGAGATTGGCAGCTGTCACTTGCCCTAGTCAGTCCAAGAAGGAAGAGGAGATGGAGTGGCCATGCAAGGAAGAAGTAGGCACCATCCTCCCATCAAATTTGTCCAGTCATAAACGCACAGTCGTATTTATGCAAATCCAAAAGGCAGTTCCCCAGCCCCGCAGCCTGCCAAATCAGACCCCAGCTGCAGGCAACTGCGTAAAAAGCTGCATACCTGCTATCCCTTTCATTCCTCTCCTCCCAACCACTGCAGTCCCTGTGAAGAAGTCCCAGAAACGTGTGTGCTATGTCTCAGCCTGACTCCTCATTCTGCTGGCTCACCCCGTTCTTGGAGCCGGTGTTTTCTCCGATTATCCTCGTCAGGGCACTGCACGGCATTTCTGGGCCCTCCAGACACACAGCAGGCTAGGTAGACAGAGAAGTCCCAACGATTTCGTGGTGTTCATCATACCACAGACAAGATTTTCCATCCCAAGGTGAAGACATCGCTATCGACAAGTTTCTGGTATCTCTCGGTCCCCTTATTTTCTTGTGGTCCTACTTGCTGCTCTCGATGGCTCCTGCTGAATAGTTGCTCTGTAGCAACATAGTGCATGTAAAGGAGATGAACAGGTCCCAGAATTCCACTCCATGGCATACCTGATGCTAGAACCTCCTGCCCCCTGGCAGCGTGTTTGTCAGACAGCTTCCTCCGAAACCAAGACTGGAGATACAATCATCGTAATGCAGATAAAAAAACCAGTGTTCACTGTGAAAACAGTGCACTGCTGAATTTTGTGATATGGAGAGTTTTGTTTATGATAGTACAACCTTCTGAAGAACATAACCTTTATGCAGTGAAGTGCAGAAAAGCACCCAGCTAAACACCACAGAAACTCTATCTGCACCATGAGAGCTGCTGTAGCGCTTGGTTTCCATACTCAAGAGACCCCGACTCCTGCCCAGGGGGACAGCTTAAGGGCACACATAACATAAACCTGAGCTCAGTGGCAGCAGTAACACCTGGGCACTCTCAGAATCAGAAGTGTGTGGATACAAGGCACGTTACTGGCATCACACAACAAAATTCCAGACATACCAAATTTCTCTAAGAATGACAACTACAAAGTCATTAATAAACTATCAGACAAATTACACCTATGCTCTGCCCACTGTGGAACCCAGCAACCAGAAGCAGGAATCAGAGAACACAAGGCAACACAGGTGCTACAAGCCACGCTCCTTGAGAACCTCCCTCTGGCCAACAAGGCCAGCTCAGTTGGCTCTGCCAAGCTGCCCAGCCAGCGGGGCGGTGAGTCCCAGCCAGAGGCAGCTCCTCCCAGCGTGCTCCGAGCATGCGAGGTGTCAGCTCCAGCCCTGGCACAGGGAGCAGCATGCACAGCCCGTGGCGTACCTGTGCACACAGGCAGCACACAAACACACAGACATGCAAGCCAGCAGCACCAGCAAGGAGGAAGTGTTAGCGCTGCAGCACCCAGCTCTGTCTCATACTCCTGACAGCTACTGCAGCCAAAAAAACACAGGGCCCTCTCAGCAGCCTTGCTCTCACAGATCTACAGAAATGGAAACTTGTTTTCCTAATTCCAGCCCAAATTCCAAGCGCGTTTCCAGCCACAAACCTAGGTATGAACAAGGGCATAGCTTCAAGCCCCTCAAGTTCCGTCTGCTGCCAAACAAAAGCTGTATAGGTGTGTTTTCTCCTCTGCAGCCAAACCTCCACTTGTGTCTCCCAGCTCCACTGGTGCCTGGCTGCAGCCTGCCCACAAGAAATGCTGATGCACAGTATCTTCAGCCCTTCTACTGTCAAACAAACGCTAAGATCTTGGCAATGATGGAGAAACGGAGATCCATCTTACCACCTCAGCTCAAGAATGATCTGGCAGACAGCATTTATTCATCCTGTAAATTGCTTGGCTAAGCAAATGGCTTCATTTCATTATCTGGTAGGAAACTGAGGTACAGTGAGCTTAAGTAACATGCCCAAGGCCAGTCAGCTGAGTCTGTGGTAGGATGAAGATCAAAACCCAGGACTTGCTGCTTTTAGCCAGCACGCTCCAACCACCTTGCCTAGAACTTCCTTTGCTACCCAAGAGAGGCCAGAGCTCCAATCCATGTTTTCTAGTATTCTAACTTGTACTTCTGACAGCATGAATGCAAAGCCTAGCTACAGGCCCTGGACGTACACGCCTACCTTTACAGCGCTAGCTGTTTGTTGAAGCCTATCCCTGTCCTGCTATGCCAGGACACAGCCAGCTTCCCTGATGCACAAAGCTCTGTTTCTCTTCTTATACACCTCAAGACAAAACATGAGTAACCACTGATCCCTGCAAGCTGTCCCTTCCCCTCATTCCCATCATTCCACTCCTCCCCACCTCACTCCACAATCCAGGCAGAGCAAGGCTCCCACAGTGCTGCATAACATCATACTCACAGTGAACTTTGTTAGGAGTGGTCTGTTTCCGACGGGACATGTTTCCCTGACCTGGGAGCACAGAGCGTTCCTCCCCTCTGCAGAGGGCTCATCTGAGGAGAGAAGAATCTGTCACACACTTCACTGCAACCCTCCAAGTCCCTGGCCAAGCCCTGCTGGCTGTCCCAGGGTCATTCCCCATCCTGCCTATGAGGCTCGTTCGGCATCACCACTGCTGGATTCCAGGCCAGCAACCAACTCGATCCACAAGCATGCCACAAAGAGTCCTACCCAGTCCTCAGGCAAAGGTTTAAGTGACCCTGGTCCCCTCAAAAGATGAGTGTCCTGTTCAAAAATTACTGCAACCTCAGTCCCAACACCCTTCTTTCTCCCTCCTGCCCATTCCTGCAGCCTAATCATCATCCTTGTCCTTGAACTGACAGAGGAAGTGCAACAGTCCTCTCAGAGACACAGACAAAAGGAGGAGTTGAACCCATTTCGCACAAGACACATGGACACAGAGATCCCATCAGCCTCCTCAGAGAGACAAATGCACGGATTTAATCAGCCTCTTGCCGACAGAGACACGGACATCCCATCAGTTTTCTCAGACACACAGACAAAAGGATCCTGTCAGCCTCGCACTGCCAGACGGACACAGGGATCCCATCAGCCTTCTCAGAGGGATGGACACGAAGATCTCGGCAACCTCCCCAGACAGTGGGATCCAGCATACGCGAGACGGCAGGAAGGACCGGGCCGGTAAGCGGCCGGACATACAGACAAAGGGACGAGGCTCCTCTGGCATCAGGACGGACGCGGGAACCCTGCCCGGGCCCCCGAGGTCCCGACCGGGCAGCCCTGGCAGACAGGCCGGCCCTGGCAGCGGAGGTCCCGTCGCGGGGCCCGTTTCGCCCCTCCTGGGCGGCAACCCCAGCTCAGCCCGGCTTACCCGGTCCCGCCGCAGGCGCCGGGAGCCGCGGACAGACAAAGGGCAGCAGACAGACGGACGGGCAAGATGGCGGAGGGGCCGCCGGAGCGCGCGACGCGAGCACGGGCGCGGGCACGGGGCCACGGCTCGGCACCGCCGGCACCGGCTGGGCACCGCGAGGCCACGGCTCGTCCGCAGACCTCAGGTCTCGGCTTTTCATTACCTGAAGCGCCTCACCTGTCTGCCGTGGATCCAGCCCAGCGCGTGACTCCTGGCCGCTCGAGGGAGCTCATCCGTGCCTGCGGCGGGGCTCGTTTGCCCCGGCCGCTCCGCCGGCAACTCACCGGCACGAGAGCCCTCGCACCGCTCCGGCTCACCAGAATCTCGCGTACCCTAAAAGGCCAAAATGCACGGGTTTAGCATGAACTCAGACTCACCGCGCGCGTTATGAACTCGCGCACCTGCTGAGGAGAACCGCCTCGCCCCGGGGCCGCCTCCCCTCACGAGCCATCGAGCGTCGCCGCGGGATCAGCGGGCCCGCTCGGAACGCCCGCTGGGCCCGCTTACCCGGGGGGCTGCAGCACCGGGCCCAGGCCCGGGCTGGACTTCAGTCCGACTCTCCTTCGCGGTGGGGCCAGCGCTGTGCGGCCCTCAGAAAGCCAAGGACCCCGCGGCCAGGTCACAGCAGCCGGCGGAACACTGCATTGCCGGAACCGCGGCGCCGGGGGCGGGCACCGGCGGGCGCCTATCAGGCGAGGATCCGGTTGCGCGTCGCAGGATCCCTGCGCCGGAGCATGTAGTCCCTCTCGCCGCTCTCGCAGATCGTGCCCGTCCCTCCCCAGCTGCCGCTGCGTCGGGGCTGCATTTGCGGAAGCGGGCCGGGACAGCGCCCGCGGCGGCAGCTCGACTGTGCCTCGGACTGGGTGCAGGGAGTGCCGGAGACTGGGTGCGGGGAGCGCCGGCTTGAGGATCACTCCGCATGCGATGAAGGCTTGTCGCCGCCGCACGCCATTTTGAGTGGTAGAGGCCTGCTGAGCGGCGGGTGCGGAGCCGGGCCGTGGGACGGGTGAGGCCGTGGGGAGCGCTCGGTGTCCGAGGAGGTGACGGGGAGCCCTGCCCCAGGGTCTCCCGCAGTCTTGGGGCCCGCCCCTGGGCCCTGCTCCGCTCGTGCTGTACGATGTTCCCTCGGTGCCTGCTAGCTGGGGAGAGAGGGGGATTCCTCCCGTCAGCCCTCGGGTGTAGCTGCGCCGGTGGAGCCCGTGCAGGACCTACTGTGCTCTGTCCGAACTGTCCCGGGGCACTGGGCCAGGCGCGGCCAGTCTCGCCGAGCGGCTGAGGTGGCTGGCGGCCGTCCTGGCAGCTGGATCAGGACAGGCTCGCAGGGCAGTGCAGCCGCCGGCAGGGGAGGGATGGGAAGGTGAGATGCAAACTGAAGTCTTTCTAGGTAATGTGTTTTAAGGAAGGGTTTTTTTGATGAACGGTTCTTGACAAACAGAATGCTGTAATTAAATACTAGAGTTTGCTTTTTGTAGGGTTAGTAACTTATGGTTAGTCTCCCAGGAACCAGTTTGTGTTCAGTAGGCAGGAAGAGTATGGGGAATGTGGAACGGCAGCTTTTTCCTTCTGGTGATGAGATTGTTACAACCTTAGCTTCTACAGTCCTCGAGTTAATTATAAATCTGACTTATAACTTGTATTTTGATAGAACAGAAGTAGGCTTGGCTTTTCAGTTGACTTTTCTGTTTTTTAAAAAATGTCCTGGAAGTTTCCTCGAAGTTTTGAAGACCAGTCCCAGTGGTCTTGTTTAGGTGCAGAGTTGTGGGAAAGGTAATTATGAGCGCTCGAGGTTCAGTCACTTATGAATAACTAGATTCAGGATTGGCAAACCAGGGCTTCTTTATTCAGGGCGTTTCTTGCCCTGCCTCAATAAAACAGTGTCTGGTGTGCTGACTGACACCATCCCTCTTCTCCACAGAAGGTGTTTATCATGTTGGGCTCTGGGTTCAAGGCGGAGCGCTTGCGAGTCAACCTGCGCCTCGTCATCAATCGCCTCAAACTGCTGGAGAAAAAAAAGAGTGAGTATTTCAGGGGAAGGTGGGCCCAGGATGCTTTTGAGGCTCAGGAGACATGAGAAGGTATTTCTCAAGCTGGGGTTCTTTCACGGGCCGAGTATGGAGTAGCTTTTTGTTCCTCCTCGCTGGACCCGGGCCTTACAACCCACCCTGGTGCACAAGGAGCTGGAGGAGCAGGCTGGCCACAGTCTGGCCTCTGTCCACCTGCCTGGCAGCTGTAGGAGTGCAGTTTGTGGGCTGGTAGCTGTGGGCTGAGTATGCTAACAGTACAGTGGGGAACATCCCTGGGTGCTGTGGGAGATTCTCCCCACCTGCCATGACCAGGGAAGGTCTGCAGGGAGGTTGTAAGTGCAGGAGTGTTTCCAGCAGCCCGAAGTCGACTTTGCTTTCTCCCATGAGTTAAGTGTGCTCGGACCTGGGGATGAGGGCTCTGCCAGACGAGGGCTGTGTCTTGTGCTGCAGAGTTTGGTAGGGGAGAGAGGCAAGTGTGGCTTTATGTGCAGTGGGGACTGTGGGCAGTCTGGAGGCAGCAGCCCAGGCCAGCATGTGACCGGGCTCGGGATGTGTGCTGCAGCTGAGTTGGCCCAGAAGGCGAGGAAGGAGATTGCAGATTACCTGGCGGCTGGAAAAGATGAGCGTGCCAGGATTCGCGTGGAGCACATCATCCGAGAGGATTACCTGGTGGAGGCCATGGAGATCCTGGAGCTCTACTGCGACCTGCTGCTCGCCCGCTTTGGCTTGATCCAGTCCATGAAGTAAGCTCTGGCTGAGAGGGTCCTGGATTCAGGAAGGGGCACTGCCAGGGGCAGGTTTGGGGTATGGAAGGGCACTTGTGTTTGTCTCTCCAGAGATCTTTTTGTTCCCCGGTGGGGAAGACTCTGGAGGCCGGTGTATAGGATGGGAACTTAAAGGCTAAGCAGGGCAAGGGCAGCAAAGGCTGGGTGCATGGGGTGGAGAGAGAATTATATTTTTTGTTTGCAGGGAGCTGGACTCTGGCCTGGCAGAGGCAGTGTCGACGCTGATCTGGGCTGCACCACGTCTGCAGTCGGAAGTGGCGGAGTTGAAGATTGTGAGTAGGGTTGCTTGAGGAATGTTGCTCATGCAGGATGGGGGTGACTGCCAGATGCTGATGGAAGCCCTTGTCTGGGACTTAGTATCATTAAAACAGAGGACTTTATGGGCTCTGCAGATGTAAACCAGATGTCCTTGGAGCATCTGGGGTCGCTGCAGCTGCTGAACTGGGGTGTTCAGTGGGAGAAATGAGGGAGGAAGGTGGGTGTGTGGATGTGCCCTTTGAGGTGGGGGAAAGCAGGGGTGTGCCATGTTCTAGAGTTTCTCTCCTGCTGCAGGTTGCTGATCAATTGTGTGCTAAGTACAGCAAGGAGTATGGGAAGCTGTGCCGGACAAACCAGATTGGGACAGTCAACGACAGGGTAATGAACTGGTAGAACAGGTGGAGCTGGCAGAGCAGCCACACCTGCCGAGGCTTCCTGCCCCTTGGGCCCGTGGCTAGTGGCTGATGCTTGCAGTCACTCTGGAGCATGGCAGGTGCTCTGCAGCCAGGGGCCTCCTGCATTGGAGCATGGTGCTGAGGCCCCAGGCAGGGAGGCCCTGCTCTGCTGGTTGTGGGTGGGAAGGGTAGAGCAAATAGAGCCCTGGCCTGTGGCCTGCAGCATGCTGTACTGGGTGGAGAGGCCTCCCCAGGGCCGCCTGCTGCTCCTGCAGCTGGTGGCCCTGGCTGGCATGGCACTGGTACAGAGCTCTTGGGTGCTGCATTGCCCTGGACTCACTAAGTCTCTCCATCCCTGTGTTCCAGCTGATGCACAAGCTGAGCGTGGAAGCACCACCCAAAATCCTGGTGGAGAGATATCTCATTGAAATTGCAAAAAACTACAATGTGCCCTATGAGCCTGACTCAGTGGTGATGGTGAGTGAGCCCCAGGATGTGGCATTGCAGTGAACTGGGTGGTCCTTGTGCTTTGGTGTCTTCTGGACAGCCCCAGCATAGCATGATCCTTGTTCCTTCGTGCACGCCTGTGGCACGTGGCAGTAGTTACACATGCTGCAGCCTGGTTCCCATCCTGTTTCCTGTTCATACCATCGTATAGCTGCTTTCTGTTCTGTTCTTGTTGCGTATTCCCATCTTGGTCATTGACAAATGCTGCATCCAGTGCTGTGCACAAGGCTGTGATTATAACAGAGACGTGTTGGTGAGCAGAATTCTTCCGCCCTTTCCAGGCTGAAGCCCCAGCAGGCGGAGAGGCAGATCTGATTGATGTGGGGTTCACGGATGATGTGAAGAAGGGTGGCCCTGGAGGGGGCGGAGGTGGTGGATTTACAGCCCCCATGATAGGTCAGGATGGGTTAGTGCCCATGCCCGTGATGATGCCTATGCCCATGCCAACAACAAATCCACCCTTCTCCTATCCACCTCCAAAGGGACCGGTAAGTTCCTGGGCTTTGTGTTTCCTTTTTGTGTGAAAGACTCCTGCTGTGGTGCTTAGCCCTGTGCCTGCTGACTGTAGCTCAGTGTGTCATAAGGCCATCTTCTTGGTGTGACACTGCATGGGATGGAGGCTGTTGGCATTAACCTGAAGCTTAATGTTGCTTCTTGACTATGAAGGTTCCTACCCCTGTTCTCCAGCCAGCCCTCTTTGCCTTCAGGGAACAGAGGAGTCCAGACTTTACTCCTGAGGCAGTCTTCTGACTGCCAGGCTTTTGTCCAGGAGTTGGAACTGCACTTTGAAGTTGGTAGGCTGGTAGTGTGCCAGGATTCAGTCAAGGAAATCAGGTGAGTGTTGTGGGGTGGGAATAGCACAGAAAAATGCGGAAGAGCCCTGCCTTCAGACCTGCAAGTTGAGAAGACTGAGCCAATGGCTCTTTGTCCTGGTTTAGGGCAAATTTGGGAAAAAACCTCCAAAAGAAAGCAGATTCAAGTGGCCCTTCCCCCAACTGGTTTGGGAAAAGATTTCCTTGGAGAAGAGTGGAAAAAACCTGTTTATTCAACAGGCAAAGCACTCCCTGGCACAAAAAATGAACAGTACTAAACAGCAAAACCTCCCGCTGCTCCAAAGAGATGTCAGATTCAGAAAGTCCCTCTAGTGGGTTGCTCAGTCTGTTCCCAGTCCCTCTGGTGCTGGAAAATGCCGTGGCCCAGGCCAGGCCCTCGTGGGCCTCAGGTGCGAGGTCCTGGTGCTCTTCTGGGTTTTCAGTCCAGAGCAGGTCCAAAACAGTTCCAAGAAAAAAACAGTCCAGGGAACTTCTCTGCCTCAGCTAGTTAAAACTAACTAAAAAGCAAAGGAGAGCTCTCTACTGCTGTCCACTGCAGACAGCACAGTTCAGGAGAAGGATGCAGGGGAGCAAGTGCAGTTTCTGATAACAAACTGCGCACTTCTCTCCCCCCTTCACTCTTGGAACCAGTCTTAAAGGCCCAAAACTTACTTCTGGGCTAAACAAATGAATGGGGATACAAGCATCATAAAGTCACCCCAGGACACTCTTGCAGATGATTTATTTTAAGGCTGGAAGGTGGGAGCTGGAAAGAACTCCTCTGTTCTCTGAATTAAGTAATTTACAAGGTATCTGTGTTGAGTGGAGGAGAGCAGAATAATGAGATGGTTTGGAGTTTTAATATGGTCCCAGTCGTACTGAAGTGCTTTTCGTGGAAAATCTGGGCCAAGTATCATCAGCTGGCTGTTGGCCCAGGCATAAACATGCTGAGGGCTTGTGCCAGGTCTGGGTCTTTGAAGCCCTGTTGTGTGACAAATGAGGCAATTCAAAGCCTTGTGTGAGCCAGAAACCTCTTTCCTATTCTGCAATACTGCACATAGGGCCAGAAATTGCAGAGGATTTCCTTTATGGGCTGGTACTTCTCATGCCTTGAAAGATGAAATGTTTACCTGTGCTGGTTCTTTAGAATAACCCACAGTCCAGTTAGCTGGGTCTGCCTGCTCCAGGTGACTACATCCGACTTAATACTTGAGAATCTCTTCCTTGTAAGCATAAACTCTTGCCCACTTGGATACTTGCCTGCATTTATCTAAGACCTTTTCCTGTGACTCCCATGGCAGCTGTAGGCGTGTGGTGTCTCAGATGAGTAGTCTGGTGCATGACTGATGTTTCTGTACAGGAGAACTTCAGTGGCCTGCCAGTGGGGACCTACCAGCCTTTCAGTAACATCCACCCACCACCAATTCCGGCAAACCCGCCCACATACGAGTCCGTAAGTGCCTGAGATGAATGGCCATTGCAGGCAGCAGAAGGAGCCTCAGAGTGCACTGGTAGCCACAGAGAAGGGAGGTGTTTGTAAAACATACTGCTGCCGACCTTTGGAGCTTTTGGGGTGGTGCTGGTGTTGCTTGCTGGTGTAGTGAATCACTGAGTGCATGTGATGGAAGGATGACTTGTGGAGAGAAGTTCCTCATTCAGCTCCGCTTTGGCTGCAAAGGAAAGCTGAGATTTTTCATGCTGTATTGTTAAAGTGGTGATAAAGAGTTAATAAGCAGAACCCACAAGTTCTAATTTTTGCAGTGTGTGGGGTTTTTTACTTTGAGACTGTTTAAATATGGCTTTTGAACTAATTAACAGCCTGGATGACAATTTTGGCTGACTCAGATGCTGTATGTTTAAAGATTCTTCCTTTCATGGACTTTCCTCGGTTTTTGGGGACAACAAAGCAGAGGCTGGAGACTTCCCTTTCTGTTCTCGTCTATGGTTTTGTTGCTGCAGATTGTCATCATGCCTCCCACTCTGCTTTTGGTGATGTGCTGTTTATTTTTGCAGTATCCTGAGTGGGGAGGAGCCACAGTTGAGCATTGTGGGTGCTGACACTTCATGTTCTCATAGGTGCAGCAGTGCAGGTGAACTGGGTAGGAATGGGTGTTGAGGGCTGCAGCATGCAGGGAATAAGAAGCTTTACTAGCACAGCTGAGTGTGCCATGAGCCTTTTTCCCAGACAGACCAAGACCTGAGATGGGTCATTTCATACCCTGCTGCTAGTCACAACGGCCTGTCAGGGGTTTGTGAGGAAAGGCATTGCACAAGGAGCTGTGATGGTGTGGATGAAGGGGGCAGTGTTTTCCCACCGCTGGCCTTGATAGATGTTTCAGACCTGAGAGTGGATATGCTCGATTGATCCACTTCCAGAATGTGGTCAGTGAAGCTGCTTTAGTCAGCAAGGAGGGAGAGAAAAGCTGAAGAGCCACCTCTGTTCCTTGGGAAAAGAGGCAGGTTGTTGTAAAGCCATGGCTGCTTGTTAGGGGTGAGGGGAGTGTGCACTGCTCGCTGGAGCTGTGCCTCTGAGCTCTGCTATGTGCTGGTGGGACAGAGCTGTAGTAACTGAGAGTCTTTTTCAGATTGATGAGCCTAGCACCGACAAGGACACTGCTGCACAAGTGCCTGGTGAGTATGCTGAGGTTTGGAAAACCTTGGGTATTAGTGGCTGTTCAGAAAAACCCACTGGTACTGCCTGCTGCTGGAATGACCCTTTGTGGGGCTCTGTTTGGCCTGGCAAGTGTGTGCTGATGGTGACGTGCAGTGATACTTCTCCTTTAAACAGGGCCTGAGCCCAAGCCAGAAGCTTCTCCTAAACCAAGAGCTGGAGCTCCTAATACTGTTGATAACTTTGTGCTGCCTGAATTGCCATCTGTGCCAGACACACTGCCAACAGCATCTGCTGGCGCCAACTCTTCTGCTTCAGAAGACATTGATTTTGATGATCTTTCACGGAGATTTGAGGAGCTGAAGAAGAAAACATAAAATTTCCTGGGCTGCAGGAAGGAGGGGAAGGAGCTGTGACATCTCTGTGAAACAGACTCCCTTTGAAAGTGGTTTCCTGTATTAACCTCCAATGAATGTGCTCTTCTTTCTGAGCTCTCTTCCTGCTGTACTTAACACCAAGTGCTGCTGCTTTCCTGATGTTTGCTGCTCCAGGAGATGAACTGTGGGGAATGTTGTGAGAGTAGAGGCAGGGAAGAGCCCCTGTCAATGTGGGTAGCTGTGAGGGGAAGCTGCACACGATGTTCTGGGCACTGTGCCTGCCACCGGAGGCTTTCTCTTGGGAAGCCCTCGCTGACCTTCACGGTGTTCTCGGTGGGGTTTGTCTGCACTTTGCTGAAGGGCGGCATTGTCTGCCTGGGCCCGCTGGGTATGCGACTGGCCCCGCAGAGGGCAGAGCTCGGCAGGCTCTGCTGATGCCTCGGGGTTTCCACACAGCATCTTTGCTCCGGGTACTGAGCAGCTGTGGCCCCCCGAGGTCTGGGGTCTGATGGGACACGCAGCAGCACTTTGTTTACCCTATCCGAGCCGCGGGCGAGGCGTCCCGGAGCTGTGATGGCCCTGTTGGTGACACTCTGCGGCGCTTCCCCTCGGGCCCTCTTCAATAAAGCGCGGCCCCGGGGCCTCATCCGCCGCCTCGGCTGTGTCCCTATTGGCTGGAAGGGTACGGCGTCCACCAATCGCAGACGGGGCCCCCGGAAGTGCCCTCATTGTTGGGCTGAGCGTGATGGCGCCGCTGCGCGTGAGCGGTCGGGGGAACCCGGGGACGGGACGAGACGAGGGGTGTGGGATGGGATGGGATGGGACGGGACGGGACNGATAGGGGTGGTTACCCCTGGGATCCCCGCCGGTACGCGGCTGACGGCCTGGCGCAGGGCCGGCTGCTGGCTCTCGGAGGCTGCGGGCTGCTGCTGGGCTCGGCGCTGGCGGCAGGCGACGAGCGGCTGTACGCGGCGGTGATGCCTGCGATCCGGGCGCTGCCCCCCGAGGCTGCCCACGGCCTGGCTCTGCGCGCCGCCGCCCTCGGGCTGCTGCCCGCCGCCCGTCCCGACGGGCCCGCGCTGGTACGTTTCGAGGGTGGAGGAGGACGGGGACCAGGGCGGGGAGCGGGGAGGTGGAAAGGCAGCCAGAATGGAAGGATAGAGGGTGGGTCGCAGGGACCGGTGGAGTCGCAGTCCGTGGCGGGCGGCGAGGGATCCTCGAGCAGGCGGCCCGACACCCTATAGGGAGGGGAGGCGGCCGGGTCTGTCGGGAGGGGGTTGGAGCGAAGCCTTGGCAATGGTTTTTGGAGTCCGTGGGCTCTGACCCAGCCCCGCAGGAGGTACGAGTCCTCGGGCAGCGATTCCGCAACCCGTTAGGCCTGGCTGCTGGATTCGACAAGCAGTGTGAGGCTGTGGACGGGCTGTACAGGATGGGCTTTGGCTTTGTGGAAGTGGGGACTGTCACACCCAAGCCCCAGGAAGGGAACCCCAAGCCCAGGGTCTTCCGGCTGGCAGAGGACGAGGCGGTCATCAACAGGTGGGGATCTGAGGGCAACTGCTCTGCCATGTCCTGCAGTGTGCCCATTGTGAGGGAGGGTGCATATGGGGATGGTCTTTGCTTGGTGCTGTGGTGGCTTTTGGTTGGATGTGCTGAGCAAAGTTGCAGAGACCACCTATCTCCCTTGTGTTTCTCACATGTCCTGTTCAGGGCTTAGAGAGATAACCCAGCCTTGAACCTGCTCTGTCCTGATGCAGATACGGATTCAACAGCCACGGCCATGTAGCGGTGGAGCGCAGGCTGCAAGCCCGCCATGAGACACAGATCAGGCTCACTGGTGGTGAGACAAGCTCGTTAGCCTTTGCTCTTGGGGTCTGCAGGGTAGGTTTGGGCATCTCCCTGGTACCTGTAGGCCAGGATTGGTGTGTAATGCCAGTATCCAGGCACAGGAGCACCCCGGCTGGAGCAAGGAACACTTGAACAGCAAGACTCTCTTGGGGCTGTAGTCTCACCCCTGGCACATTTCTCCTACTGTTTTCTTTGGGATCAAGCTCTGCTTGCTGCTTTGGGCAGGATGTGTCTGCTAACATAGCCAAAGCCAAGAGGACCCCAGATGGGCAGATCCTGAGGCAACATCTGCCAGGCTGAAGGATGTGGTGCTGGGAGGTGCTGACTGGAGTGGCTGTGGCAATGCTCCTGTGGCTGCAGGATAATTGCAGGTCCATCCTCCTGAAATACATGGGCTGCATATCCACATCTTAACTTCAGCTGGTCCTGGGACCTCCTTTTTCGGGTGCTCTGGCCATTGGGTGGTGGTTGGTCCTGCTGCCCTGGTTCAGCTGTGCCTGTGTTCCAGCTGGGATGCCTCTTGGAATCAACCTGGGCAAGAACAAGAGCTCTGCTGATGCTGCAGCTGACTATGTGGCTGGGGTCCGGACACTGGGCCCTCTGGCTGACTACCTTGTTGTGAACGTGTCCAGCCCGAATACCCCAGGGCTGCGGGACCTGCAAGGCAAGGCTGAGCTGCGGAACCTGCTGAGTAAGGTGGGTGCCTCCCCCCAGCCAGCCCAAACCACAGCTACAAGCTACAGCACTCATGCATCCCATCTGGCAGCACCTGTACTGCTGCAGCCAGAAGGTTTGCCCAAGCACAGGGAGGAGAGGGCAAGGTAGGCAGGAGCACTGAGATGTCCCTGTCAGCTGCTGCCATGATCCCAGCAAAGGGCTCAAGAGCAATGAAGCATTGCCCTCCACTTGCCCCTGCAAGAGGCACCCACCTCACAGCTTCAGGCATTGCTGGTCCTGTGCCTGCTGCGTGTTGCAAGCCCTGTGCCAAGGGTGACTTTCCTGTTTCTGGTGCCATGTGGAGGAGCAGGGCCTGTCCCTGTACTGCCTGTGGTGGTGGGTGTTCTTAGCTCCTCCTGGGGCAGGAGGCATCTCCCTGCCATGCACTGCCATGTGCACCGACAGGTGCTGCTGGAGAGGGACCTGCTGCCCTGCAAGCGTAAGCCAGCCGTGCTGGTGAAGATTGCCCCTGACCTCACTGCACAGGACAAGCAGGACATCGCCAGCGTTGTCTGTGAGGTGAGGAGGCAGGAAGGGAAGATCACTGGAGGCAGGACTGTGGTAGTCCTGCCAAGTCACCTCTCTGAAAGACACATACAGCTCTCTGGCTGTAGGGATGATATGTATCCCTACTGTAGGGATGGTGCTGGGTTGGTCACAGTCTGTGAGGGCCCGTGTGTGTCACCCAGGCAAGTGAGGGGCACCTTTGTCCCCAGGCACCTTTCTGGGTTGTGTGCCAGGTGGTCCTGACCTGGCAGGAGGGGATGGGGAGCACTGGGCTGCTTGTGGAAGCTGTATCCTCACGCTACTGCCCCTGCAGCTAGGTGTGGATGGGCTCATAGTCAGCAACACCACCGTGAGCCGGCCCAGCAGCCTCCGGAGCAGGCAGCGCACAGAGCCCGGGGGCCTCAGTGGGAAGCCCCTGCGGGAGCTCTCCACACAGACCATCAGGGAGATGTACGCTCTCACTCAAGGTGATGGCACTGCAGGGCTCGGGGGTGCGTGCCAGTTCTGTCTGTGCCATCCTGAGCATGCCCTGCCTGCAGGCCGGGTGCCCATCATCGGCGTGGGTGGTGTGAGCAGCGGGCACGACGCCCTGGAGAAGATCCGTGCCGGAGCCTCGCTGGTGCAGCTCTACACAGCGCTGGTGTACCATGGGCCGCCCGTGGTGGGGGCAGTGAAGCGGGAATTGGAGGAGCTGCTGAGGTGAGTGGAGGCCCCGCACATGCAGAGAGCCCCTGGTGCTAGGACAGCCCTGGACAGCTGTGTGCTGGTGCCCAGACAGTGGCATTGCAGCGCTCAGCGAGCCCAGTCCCACCATTCACTGTCCTGGTTAGGGAGCAGGGCTTCAAGAATGTCATGGAGGCAGTTGGAGCAGATCACCGCTGCTGTCATGCTGCAGAATGAAGGTCTAGCTGGGAGGAGCCACGATGGAGCAGGGATGGGTGTGACAATTCCAGTCCTGGGCAGACTGGGACTGACACAAGGTCCTTGCTCTACCCCCAGGGCAGGGTCTGACGGGTGAAGCACGGGCTGCAGTGGTCGGGAGCAGGGGACACATGACAGTGCTGCTCTTCAGGATTGTGTTTTGGCTTCCCTGTGGACAGCAGAACTGAGTGTCAATAAACATTTGGCTCACCTGGTCCTGTGTGCTGCTCTGGGGACACCCCATGGACTGCAGGGCTGCAGCTTAGCTCTCTTCAGCTGAGCAGGATCAGCTCTCCATGTTGCTCCCACTTTTCCTGATGGGAGAAGCCACCAGGTTAGCTGAGCTCTGGGATAGACTAAGTGCACCAGGCCTCCCCTGGCAGAGACTTCTGCCTGAGGCCGGGCCCTTGGCGGGGAGGGAAGGTGCTGATTGTGCTAGGTGCCAATACCCAGCTGTTTGAAGATGGCTGCAGTCATGCCCTGTCAGTTGTGGAAAGGGCCTGATCAAAGGGGCTTCTGCCTGTTGGTTTTGTCTCTGGGACCACTGGTGCTGACTTTTCCTTCATCCCTAACTCACTGCAGTCATCTCGGGCTTTTCCTGAGCAACAGCTCGCCCTCCCCAAAGCATTCCCTCTGCAGTCTCTCATAGTGCACCCTGCAGAGCAGGATTGCACAACAACACTTCACCAAAATTGTTTACAACTGTGGCCCTTGCTCTGTAGTGGCTGTTGGATCGTGTCAGGGCCATTGCCTGCCTGTTCCTCGCTTCTGCAGCCCCCTCCACTATCCTCTTCATTTCCTGGATTCTTCCTGGATAGATGGCACTTGTCACTGTTCTCACAGGGATGTGACCTGCTCCACTGCCTGAGGTGTTGATGTGCCTTGGAGCGAGCCTGGGAGACTCTTGCTCTCCCACTCTGAGGGTGACACAACAACTTCCTAAAGTGCTGGCAAGGTGCACAGATCAGAGCTGCTGAGCCCTGATGCATCCTGTGCTGGCCTCCAGCCTACAGCTACTTTGGGCCAGGGATGTCAAGCCATGCATTGTTTAGGAACACAGATGCCCCATGAGATGGCAGGCACCAGGGTTGGGAGATCTGGAGCTCATGGGCTGCACCAGGGCCAAGGAACTGGTAATAAAAGGGGTGAAGCATGTCCTGGGTGAAGGAGACAGTGGTGGCTGGCTGAGGCAAGACCGTAAGTGAATAAAACTGTTGCGCACCGGGCTGCAAGCTCTGTGTCTGTCTGTCTGTCCAGGCTCTGTGCATGTGTGTCTGTCTGTGAAGGCTCTGTGCCCGGCACTGCACGGGCCTGGCTCCTGTTACTCTTCCCTGGGCTGTCTCACACCCTTCAGCTCTCTGTCTCTCTCCCCACGCTGTCCCCTCAGCTGTCCCTCCCGGGGGCTCTCTCTCTCTCTCTCCCCTCAGCCTTGTCCCCTCGCCTGTCTCTGTCTCTCCCTCCCCTCAGCTCTCTGTCCCCACGCTGTCCCCTCAGCTCTCTGTCTATTCCCTCAGCTCTGTCCCCTTGCCTATCTCTATTTCTCTCCCCTCAGCTCTCTGTCTCCGCGCTGTCCCCTCAGGTGTCCCCTCAGCTCTTTGTCCCCGCGCTGTCCCCTCAGGTGTCCCCTCAGCTCTCTGTCCCCGCGCTGTCTCCTCAGGTGTGCCCTCAGCTCTTTCCGCACCTCTTCCCCTTAGCTCTCTGCCCCCGCGCTCTCCCGTCCGCCCGGGACTCCGCCCCGCGCGCCCGTGACCCTACGGCGGTTGCGTAGCAGGAAGTCCGCCCCGGCAGGAAGCGTGGCTTGTCTAGCGCCGCTGGCACTCTATGGTGGCGGCTCTCCCATAGGCGCTGGCCGCTGTGTCTATGGTGCACTTGGCTAGAGCGGCTCCTCCCGCGGGGTAGTGTGGGGCGGCTATGGCAGCGCTCCGGGCCCCGGGTTACGGTCGTTGAGGGAGCTGCGGGGCTCGCGCGGCGGGGGCTGCGGCCGCGATGGCTGCTGCGAGCGAGGAGTCACTGCATCGGCTGTCGGGGACGAGCCCGAGCGGCGAGGCGGGCGGGCTGGTGCTGCGGACGCGGGCCGCCGAGCAGCACGTCTTTAAGGCACCGGCCCCGCGCGTCTCCCTCCTGGGACTGGACGTGCTGGCGGCGCAGAAGCGGCGGGAGCGCCAAGAGGAGGCGGCCGGGGGGAAGCGGTCCCGTGTCGCATCCTATAAGGACTGGGAAGAGGGTCGTGACGAGGCGGGCAGCGCCGAGGAGGAGGAAGAGGACGAGGCGGACCGGAGCAGCCGCCGAGCTCGCAGGAACAGGTGGCGTTTGCAGGGGGTCCCCGGTGCCGGCGGTGGCGGCGTCCGGCCGGGTACGGAGCGCAGGGGGAGCCCGGTCAATGACAGGCGGGGCCGCGGCCTCCGGTGTGGGGAGAGGGAGACTGCAGGGGACTGCTGGGCGGTATGGCAGAGGCTGCAGCTGGAGTTGTGCGAGACCAGCCGAAGGGCAGCTGTTGTTCAGCACTTCTAAGTATTTCTTCTCTCTGCTTTGCCTGCCCAGACATTACCGCTCTGTCCACGTGGAGACACCTTCCTACACAGGGGGTGTCAGCGAGGAGTTCTTAGAACGCAGCCGGCAGCGGGAGAGGGAGCGCCGAGGACATGGAGTCTTTGCCTCCTCCAAGGAGGAGAAGGACCGGAAGAAGGAGCGCAGTAGGGATCGGGACCACGATCGTAAACGGGACCGTAGTAATTGCTCAGACAGTTTTGTGGTGCTTCTTGGTTTGGGTCTGGGATTGTCCTTTGCCCTGTTTGTAGTCTTCATTAATGTTTCTGTCGATTTTTGCAGCAGACTTGGAAAGTCTGTTTGTGCACTAGGCACCTGATCCTATTTTGTTTTTGCAGAAGAGCGGGACAGGAGTCATCACAGCAGATCAGAGAGGGATGGCTCATCAGAGCGGAGTGGCAGGAGGAGTGAACCTGAGAGCCCCCGACATCGGCCCAAAGGTGGGAGTGGGACCCGCTGGAGCTCTAATGTGAGACCTGACAGGGAGGAGCTTGGAATTTTTAATGTTCTTGCTGTTTTTGCAGAACAGGGGTGGTAGAAAAGCTTGTACCTTGTAACATTTGTGATTAAGGCAAGCGTAAAACTCCCAGCTCAACTTGGGTCTGGGAGCAATGTGCCAGCTGTGCATGTTTGAAACTGGCAGATCTCTGCAGGGTGGGGTCTGTTCTTGGTCTGTGTCATGGAAATATGATTCTTTGGAAATTCCTCAGAATCACTGGGTCAGCACCTGTTCTTAGAGGAAGGGCCATGCTCCTTTCTTAGAAGATGTTAAGTGGCTCCAGGTGCCCAGGGCCGCTGTTTGACCAACAGGTGTCAAACCCCATCTTTCCTGCCAGATGCAGCCACACCGTCTCGCTCCAGCTGGGAGGAAGATGATGGTGGCTACAGCAGCACCCATCGTTCACAGTGGGAGTCCCCGTCTCCCACCCCTTCCTACCGGGACTCAGAGCGTGGCCACCGGCCGTCGTCGCTGCGGGACACGGACCGGCGGGAGCGGGACAGGTACCGGTGCCTGTGGCTGTGCAGCTGCAGAAAGGGGACTCTGTCTGTGTGAGAAGGGTCTGGCTGTGGGCACCAATTACTGCCATCTGCTGTGTTTTCAGGTCTGTGAGGAGCCAGTACTCTGATAAGACACCCTTGCCAACCCCATCATACAAGTACAACGAATGGGCTGATGACCGGAGGCACCTGGGGGCCACGCCACGCCTGTCCCGAGGGAGAGGTGAGGAACCTGGGCTGAGCTTCCCGGGATGGGCAGTGTGGAATCCCCTTTCCTGTGGCACAGAGTTGGGGTTTCCTTGGGAGTGTTCTGGACCATCTGTCTCACCCCAGGGAGGCATACGGAAGGGGAGGAGGGAATCACCTTCGAGACGGAAGAGGAGCGGCAGCAGTGGGAGGATGACCAGCGGGTGAGAGTCTGGGCCAGGGGCTTGGGGCCAGCAGCTGGGGAGGATGGGCAGAACTCAGTGCTGCACCTCTCCCTTCCCAGCAAGCCGACCGGGACTGGTACATGATGGATGAGGGCTACGATGAGTTTCACAACCCCTTGGCTTACTCCTCTGAGGAGTACGTGAAGAAGCGTGAGCAGCACTTGCACAAGCAGAGGCAGAAGCGGATCTCAGCTCAGCGGCGCCAGATCAATGAGGTGAGGCCAAGACACAGGGCTGGCTGCTCCAAACACGTGGGGTTTGCAGCCTTTTGAAAGATGCACTTGTTGAGGCCTTGCTCTCAGGTGGAGAAGGATACTCTTGGGCCAGGCTGAAGGAGTGCTCACAGGGGAACTGTGGTTGAGTTCCCCTGGAAAATCCAGGCCTGCAGCTCCTGCATGGGCAGAATTCCCAGTTGGAGTAGCTGGTGGATTGCAGTGTCCAGGGCAGCAGAAGTGCAGAGGACCACAGTCCTGCTGTTTTGAGTGCGAGATACATTACTGGGGCTGCCCACTGTTGGCACAGTGGATGCTGGGGGCAGCTGCTCTCTTTACATGAGCAGGGCTGTGTCCAGGCTTCCTGATGTATTCTGACTGCCTTGCAGGCAATGTCTGTCCTGCATTTCCTTGGAGACAGTCCTGTTGACCATATTCTTCACATGGACAATTTCTTGTACTCCACTGCTTTCAGTTACTGTTCCTTCCTCTGTGCTGACTTTCAGGTTCACTAGGTTTGAACCATCCTGTTGCCAGTGCAGAACCTACACCCAAGCTTGGTGTTCTGGTGTGATCTCTGTGACTTTCTGTGGGGCTTCACTGTGTTTCTCATATGTTGTTTCCTGTAGGATAACGAGCGCTGGGAGACAAATCGCATGCTGACCAGTGGTGTGGTCCATCGGATTGAAGTGGACGAAGATTTTGAGGAGGATAACTCTGCTAAAGTGCATTTATTGGTGCACAATCTAGTGCCCCCTTTCCTGGATGGGAGGATTGTCTTCACCAAACAGGTAGAGACGGTGGCTGAAGGCACTGATAGCAGGGAGCCCTGTACACGTGAGGACTTTTTAGTAAAGAAATGCTTTTTGCCTCCAGCCAGAGCCAGTCATTCCTGTGAAGGATGCCACCTCGGATCTGGCCATCATAGCTCGGAAGGGCAGCCAGCTGGTGCGCAAGCACAGGGAGCAAAAGGAGCGTAAGAGGGTATGCTGCAGCCCTTTGGCTTACTGACCACTGTACATGTTCTGTAGTTGCTCACAGCCTTGTTTGGACTCTGCAAACAGTTTTGGTGGCAATGATGATAAGGAATTCATATTTTTGTGAGTTAGGACATCCCGGCAGCCTAGCTTACTGCATTGCCTCATAGCAGCTGCTGTGGTGTGATTTTCTGGGGTGCTGCCTTGGGACATGAATCACTGTGCATTGCATTTGGACATTTGGGTTATGGGAGAAGGAAGCAGGTGGAAGAATACCAGGTAGCTTAGGGACTGTCAGCAGGCAGGTTGGCAGCAGGATGTACTTTGTCATGTCTCAGAAGTGTTGTGAGGAGGAGAAGTATGGAGTAAGGTAGCAGATTAGTTCTTGGGGGTGTTTTCTAGGGACTTTCTCTGAAGCTGACATAATAGCTCTGGGGAAAGTACAGATGTGTTCCTTGTGCATTGAAACTGGGCTGGATTTGACCTACTTGTACTATGAGTGCAGTGGTGGTGGTAGCTAAACTGATAGCAGAGGTGGGAGGAAAGCCTTGTGAGCACTTGGCAGGGGTAGGAAGATTATCTCTGGTTCACATCTGTGTAGGTTTAAGTTCAAATTTAATGGAAGGGTCAGCAGCTGGAAGTATTTTCTGAGGAGGCAGTAGGTAATCCTTTGTTTGAAGTCTCTGTATCCATCCCAGTGTCTTAAAACTCTGCTTCAGTTAATTTGGAAGAGGGCAACCTGACGTAGGAGTGGAGTGTGCATTCTGCATTGGGAAGCTGTGGTACTAATATCCTTTTCCTAGTCTTAGGAGTAGGATTGGGGAAGAATTTTGTCTGTGCTTGCTGTGGCAAGGTTATGCTGTTCTCTCTCCTTCCAGGCTCAGCACAAGCACTGGGAGCTGGCAGGTACCAAACTGGGAGATATTATGGGGATCAAGAAAGAGGAAGAGAAGGACGAGATGGTGACAGAAGATGGCAAAGTGGATTACAGGTAGGGGCTTGCTATGATTTGCTCTGCTCATCTCATAATGGGGGCTATGGGCGTAGCAAAGTGTGTGGAGAGGCAGTTTCAGGACTTGCAGTGTTTCCTTAGAACAGAGCAGAAGTTTGCTGAACACATGAAAGAGAAAAGTGAAGCCAGTAGTGAGTTTGCAAAGAAGAAATCGATCCTGGAGCAGAGACAATACCTACCCATCTTTGCTGTACAGCAGGAACTGCTCTCCATCCTCAGGTATGCCTGCCAGGGCATCCCCAGGGCATTGGCCTGTTCTTGGGAACTCAGTTCAGGAATTGTAGAGCCATGACCATTGGGAACCTGTACTCTCAGGAAACAAACCTACTGCTCTGTGTTTGCTCGGCTCTCCTGCCTGAGTAGGACGATGCTTAGCTAGAGAAAACAAAAGCCCTTCTTTGATGGTGTATGAAGAAATACCTTTTCCTTTTCTTCAGAGACAACAGCATTGTGATCGTGGTGGGGGAGACGGGGAGTGGGAAGACAACTCAGCTGACACAGTATCTCCATGAGGATGGCTACACTGATTATGGCATGATCGGCTGCACACAGCCCCGCAGGGTGGCTGCCATGTCGGTGGCCAAACGGGTCAGTGAGGAGATGGGGGTGCGCCTGGGGGAGGAGGTGAGTCTGGCAGGGAGTGCAGGGGTGCCACCCAATGACACTGAGTGCACGGGACTGTTGGAAGACTTCTGGTGTCTCCGCCCTCCCAGGTGGGCTACGCCATCCGCTTTGAGGACTGCACATCTGAGAACACAGTGATCAAGTACATGACAGATGGGATCCTGCTCCGCGAGTCACTGCGGGAGGCTGACCTGGACAACTACAGTGCTATCATCATGGACGAGGCCCACGAGCGCTCACTCAACACCGATGTGCTCTTCGGGCTGCTTCGGGAGGTGCGTGTGAGCCAGGGCTGGAGGACAGCAGCATGGGGCGTGGCATCTGTGACACCCTTCTCTGCCAGGACTGGGGGAGCAAGGCAGGGCTGCCATGTCTCTGTCTGCACGTGACTGCTCCAGCATCCTGCTCCTTGGTTCCGGGGAATTAAGTCTCCTGTAATGTTGCCAGAGTTGTGCTGGCTGAATGTCAGAACTGACGGTACAGAGGTCTTTGCTGCATTAAGGTTTCCTGGACCGAGGGTGGCGGGTCTGTTGTCTCAGTAAGAATGAAAACAGCCCACAGCCATGCATGAATGTGCATTGTTCCTTTTGTCTGCTTCCTAGGTGGTTGCCCGACGCTCGGATCTGAAGCTTGTTGTTACTTCGGCCACCATGGATGCGGATAAATTTGCCTCCTTCTTTGGGAATGTTCCCATTTTCCATATTCCTGGCCGCACTTTCCCTGTGGATATTCTTTTCAGCAAGGTATAGTTAAGCTTCTGGATGGAAGTTCTGTTGGCAGGAGGGGGTCGTGACCTAGGTGTGCTGTACTCTGAGGGGGACACACAGGACAGGGTAGGAGTGGCTGTGGCGGGCTACAGTCTTGCACACAGGGCAAGGGAGGTAAGGATATTGTTCCGGTTTAACCTGGGCTGTGGTGTTCAGACCCCACAGGAGGATTACGTGGAGGCTGCAGTGAAACAAGCCTTGCAGGTCCACTTGTCTGGTGCTCCTGGAGACATCCTTGTCTTCATGCCTGGCCAGGAGGATATTGAGGTGAGTTGGAAGGACAAGCACTATCCTGCCCTCTTGTTTCAGTCTGATGTTTTCACCTGTCTTTGTGTCTAGGTGACCTCAGAGCAAATTGTGGAGCACCTTGAGGAGCTGGAGAAGGCACCTGCTCTTGCTGTACTGCCAATCTACTCTCAGCTGCCCTCGGACTTGCAGGCCAAGATCTTTCAGAAGGTTCTGATGTGTGCTTTGTGATTAGGGTGGGGACAGGGAAAACTGGGGCAGGAGACAGTATAGAGCAGAAGTGAGAGGTGTAGATATACCTTGATATTGCATGTGGAGGGTGAGAGAAAGCATATACCCCACCCTACTTCCCAGGAGTCACCCCGTCCCTCTGCTGCTCTGCACTCCTCCTCGGTGGAGCAGAGCCACGTCCAGGGCCGTGACTGATGCACAGTGTGCTTGCAGGCTCCGGATGGGGTCAGGAAGTGCATCGTTGCCACAAACATTGCAGAGACCTCACTGACAGTGGATGGTATCATGTTTGTGATTGACTCTGGCTACTGCAAATTGAAGGTGAGCCAGGCTTTTCTGTACTGTCTGTCTCTGATTTCTGGGGTAGGTCGAGGGAGTTCTGAGGTCACGATCCAGCCTTCCTCTTACTTCTGTCTGATCTTCTTGTGCCCTGAAGGTTTTCAACCCCCGTATAGGAATGGATGCGCTGCAGATCTACCCCATCAGTCAGGCCAATGCCAATCAGAGGGCTGGCCGAGCCGGCCGGACAGGCCCAGGCCACTGTTTCAGGTAGGCATGTAACTGGTGTTCCAGTTCCTGTTGTATCCTCAGCTTGGCATCAGGTTATGTATATTTTTTTCTCACTGGAGCTGCTTATTATGTTGAACTTTAAGGGGATGTGGGCAGTAGGCAGGCCTGAAGTCCTTCTTTGGACCCAGTGTTTCTGCAGAGAAAAGGATGTGCTCCACTTTCTTCCTGTGCCCATCTTCACTTGTGGCTAGTCTGCCCTGGATGCCATCAGGATAAGAGCCAAGCCAAAGGCCTTTCCCTTGCTGTGAGACCAGGGAAGGGCTGTGCTTGGTCATGTGCTGTGCTGCAGCCCAAACACCCCAGTGTGCTGGGGAGACCACACTTTGGCTGGACTACAAGTGCCTCCCAAGAGTGGTGCTGCTGGGTGCAGCCCTGGGCTGGGCTGGGCTGGGTAGAGCCTGGCAGGTCTGCAAGGATCGCAGTGGCCAGAACAGCAGGAGCATGCTCTTGGCATCTCTTCCCAGGCTCTACACCCAGAGTGCCTACAAGAATGAGCTGCTGACGACCACGGTGCCTGAGATCCAGCGTACCAACCTTGCCAATGTAGTGCTCTTGCTCAAGTCCCTGGGTGTGCAGGACCTGCTGCAGTTCCACTTCATGGATCCACCCCCTGAGGACAATATGCTGAACTCCATGTACCAGCTGTGGATCCTTGGGGCTCTGGATAACACAGGTATTGGCTGCGGGGGTAAGCTGCCAACCCATGGAAATGGGGCCTGCCCAGCTGCTGATCATGATCCCTGTTCTGTTCCTACAGGTGGTCTGACCTCTACAGGACGCCTCATGGTGGAGTTCCCACTGGACCCTGCACTCTCCAAAATGCTCATTGTCTCCTGTGACATGGGTTGCAGCTCCGAGATCTTGCTCGTAGTCTCCATGTTGTCTGTGCCTGCCATCTTTTACCGGCCTAAGGTACAAGATGCTGCTGTTCAACAGCTCAGGGCCCTTCCCTGCCCATTGATTAACCCATGTTCTTTGCTTACCCTTCAGGGCCGAGAGGAGGAGAGTGACCAAGTGCGGGAGAAATTTGCTGTTCCAGAGAGCGATCACTTGACTTACCTGAATGTTTACCTGCAGTGGAAAAACAACAGCTATTCCACCCTGTGGTGCAACCAGCATTTCATCCATGCCAAGGCCATGAGGAAGGTGAGGCTGTGGCCATAAGGCTGGGGGAGACAGCCTTATGCAGAAGAGGGATCTGACCAGCACACGCCTTCGCAGGTGCGGGAGGTGCGGGCCCAGCTCAAGGACATTATGGTGCAGCAGAGAATGAGCCTGGCATCCTGTGGTACAGACTGGGATGTTGTCAGGAAGTGCATCTGTGCTGCATATTTCCATCAGGCTGCAAAGCTGAAGGTGAGAGGTATCTGAGCTGCCTGGAGGCTGGAAGGTCCTGCCTGGGAACAGGTGGACTAAGCACACTTGTCTTTGCAGGGCATTGGGGAATATGTGAACATCCGCACAGGCATGCCCTGCCACCTGCACCCCACGAGCTCTCTGTTTGGCATGGGCTACACACCAGACTACATTGTGTACCATGAATTGGTTATGACTACCAAGGTGAGCTTGAGCTGAGGGCTAGCAGGAAGGGTGATGAGTGCTCCAAGGGAGATGGGAGGACTTTGCTGTAAGACTGAGATCTGTCTGAGTGACAGATACCAGCCTTTTCCATCTATACCAGCTAGGCATGTCTGTGCCATCTGTTTGTCCCTTCCCTCATTATTTTTCTCTGGCTTCTGTGTCGATGGCTTATGGTCCTTGTGGTCTCATCAAATCCAACCTATAGCAGCTTCTGAGGCCAGGAAAAATTGTCTGGAAGGGGTATGGACCCAGCCTGAGAAAGTGCCATCAGCAGCTGGGGGAGGAAGAGAACTCCTATGGTGCCCAGGCCCCAAGGATGCCATCCTTCTATCCTGGTCTTTCTATCCCTGCAGGAGTACATGCAGTGTGTCACTGCTGTGGATGGAGAGTGGCTGGCAGAGCTAGGCCCCATGTTCTACAGTATCAAACATGCTGGCAAGTCACGCCAGGTAAGTATTCTGTCCTGGATGAGCTGGCAAACTGCAGGCACTCTGCATTCTGCTGCTCTGTGTGTGCCAAAACGTGAAGGGATCAAGTTTGTGGGCCTGCAGGCAATCTGCTGCCCCTGACCTGCTGTCTTGTTCCAGGAGAACCGTCGCCGTGCCAAAGAGGAAGTATCTGCCATGGAGGAGGAAATGGCTTTGGCAGAGGAGCAGCTGCGTGCCCGCCGGGAGGAGCAGGAGCGCCGTAACCCACTGGGCAGTGCAAGGTGGGTCATAGCCCTGCCCACCCCTGTGGAGGATCCCAGCTTCCCTGGGGGAGTTCTGGTGCAGGAAAAGGTTGCATTTTCCTTTAATTGCCCTTGTCCTCTTTGACAGATCTACTAAAATCTATACCCCTGGGCTAAAGGAGCAGGGGGAGCCCCTGACGCCACGACGCACCCCAGCCCGCTTTGGTCTCTAAGAAGGCATGACCTGCTGCTTTGAGGCTTAAGGTAGTGCCCAGCTACCCTGATCAATGTGTTCTGAGGTCTCTACGGCTTGTGGCCCTGGAAGGTTTTGGTGCTTGCCACTAATTTTGCTACTGAACAGAAAGAATTTTATTTGTTTAAAGGTTGTCAGTCTAATCCTTGCTTTGTTTTGCACTGCTCCTTGTCCTGGAGGTGGGTGTTGGGTGGAGGTAACTCTGCAGAATCATGCAAGGCTGGTGCTGTTAGGTTGTTGCCCTGTAGAACCTGGAACAGGGCACAAAATTAAAGTGACCTGGAGGACAAATACAGCCTGTCCCCGTTTCAAGCCTGGCCCATACTCCTGAAAAGGCACTTCTCCCACAGCCCATGCCCTGGGCAGGCAGCTGGTGCACGCCTGGGACCATCAGCCCAGCCGTTTCAGGCCAGGCTGTGCCAGGAATTCTGCTCACACTTGTTGGGCTGCTCAGGTGTTCTGAACATTACGTACAGGTTCTCCTCCTACATCCTGCCTAGTGTGTCTTAAATGCCTGTTTGTGTTCTGCACCTGCTCTGTCACCTTGTTGAGCTCTTCCTTAAGGAAAGCCAGCTCCACCTTGCAAATCACCAGCTCCTTTTCTTGCCGAGCCAGACTTTGCTTTCTGTCCATTTGTAGCTGCTGCCAGTGTTGGACTAGGCTGCTCAGCTCCTGCAGCCTCTTCTGGAGGGGGTAGGTCTGCCCGTGGCACAGTGAGAGATGCAGGCTGAGCACACTCCTGGTTTTTCACATGAGAGATGCAGGCTGAGCACACTCCTGGTTTTTCACAGGAAGACTTAAGATATCCTTACCTCCTGTTTGCTCTGCTCCTCCTTGAAGCTCTGCATCTTCCTCAGCTCCCGATGAAGCTGCCTGTGTGTCTTGCAGGCTGCAATCTTTTCTGCCTGCTTGGTGCTCTCTTGCTGAGCTTGGGCCAGCTCTTCCTGGAGATTCTCCATGTCCTGCACCTGCCAGCAAAGCTGTGGGACAGGGAGGGTGGTTGGTCATGGCTGAGCCTTTCCTGGAGACAGAAGAGGGGTCTGGGACTGAGGCTGCATCCCTGTCCTATCCTGCCTTGCCGTCACCTGTTGCTGCAGCTGTGCCACTTTTTGGTGTAGGCTTTGGATGGCCTTTTTGTCTCTGCTCAGCTGCTGCACACTCTGCTGCTCCTGGGCCTGGGTGGCTCCCAGCTGCTCCTGCAGCTGGGCTGGGCTGTGCTGCAGGCCCTGACTCTGCTCGTGTGCCCCCAGCTGCAGAGAAGGTCCTGTGTTGATTGGTTGGCCTTGTACTGTGTGCCCTTCCCTGAGCATAGCTGCCCTCTGTGTGGTGCTCTGGGCTGGCCAGTGCCCGGCTGTGGGAGGTGGTGGGGCCAGGCTGGCACTGTTGCCTCCCATCCTGTCCCAGGGCTTCTGGGGGAAGGGGAGGGGAGCACGGGTTAGCCCTGCAGTGTGGCTGTCATGGCTCCTGTACCCTCCTGGCTCTTGCTCCTCAGCTTGGTGTCAGGGCTGCTGGCACTGACCTGCTTGAGCAGCTCTGTGCTCTCCTGTGGGGTATCATGGCTGGTGTCAAAATCACTGTGGGCAGCCAAGTAGGAGGTGACCTCTGTCTGCACTGCCTGGTCCTTCAGATGGAAGGGTCTATCACCGACCTGTGAGTACCCAGCAGGGTGTGGGATCACCCTGTGCTCCTGCTATGTAGAGCTGTAGCTGCAGAAGGAGCCTTTTTGGGACAAGCCGTGGACAATGGGCTGTTGGCCAGGGCCTGTGATGGGAATATGGCCTGCACCAGGTGGGAGGCAGGAGCGCTGCTGCCTTCTCTCCCTTTCATCTCTGTGCAGTCCCCACAGTGCCCTCCCTGTGGTGGCAGTATGTTGGACACCCAGCAGCCCTGGAAAGCCATCCCTGTGATACCTGACCAGTGACAGAGCACAGGCACAGGGAGAGTGGTGATCCCAGCTCATTGGCAAGGTTGTGGGCTGCAGCAGTGCCACCAGCCCTGGGATGGTGCTCAGGGTTCAGTGGGGCTGTAGGGTCTGCATTCTTCCAGTTCTGCTCAGCTAGGTGGACTGGGCTGTGCCAGCCAGGCTTGCCTTGTGGCTAGGCTGCTAGAGCCACTTGTGGCTGGCAGGATGTTTTCTGTCCTCCGCTAGGGAGTCACCAGGTGTTTGCACAGGCTGTGGGACAGGCATGGTGCCTAGCCTGTGGTGGCATGGCAGTGGGGGACACATGCAGCTTGGTCTGTGGCTGCTGTGCCCAGCACTGGTACCTTGCCCATCAGTGCCTGGAGCTGCTGCATCAGAATCACCAAGTCCTGGTGGTCCTGCTCCACTGCACACTCCAGCTCCTGTAGCTGGACCAGTTGTTTGTGGTTTGTGTCCCTGCAGAAGTCCAGGTCCAGCTGTAATGCCTGTATCGTGGCCAGCACCTGAGCTGGGTCCAGATCTTCCTGCTGTGGGTCCTGGCATGCTCTGGGCTCCTCATGCTGTGGCTCCAGCACCAATGCTTGCCTTTGGCCCTAGGACATGGCACGAGCACCATCTGTCCAGCTCGCTGCTGTAGCCAGCCCTTGTCTGGGCAGGCACTGGGGCTGGACAATGTCCAGTCCTAGTTTTGTGCAGAGCAGCAATGGACCATGTTGCCAACGGGCGTGTGCAGCCCCTCCCCACCAGGCAGCGCTGCCCCATTCGTGTGCATGTTCTGACAGCTCCTTTGGGCTCACGTATAGCCAAGCCCCTGAAACCACTGGCCCTCCACATTGCAGTGAACTGTGGCCGCTGTGGGAAATGGTGGCAGTGGGACCTGCAGCAGGACTGGATACCCCTGAGCCCTTTGCTCTCCCCAGCCCTGGGGAAGAGGTGTCTGGTGGTGCAGGCAAAGGCTGGCCAGGGCCTCATGTACCACCTGTGGCAATGCAACCAGCACCTGGGTTGAGCATATGGTTTACATTTCTCACCTTGGGCTGCCAGGTCTCTGTCTCGTACTGAAGCTGCTGGATGGAACTGGTCAGCTCTGGTGTTGTCTCCTTTGCCCCTGGCAGACCTCTACAGGAGCCTTCAGGATGATCCAGAGGTGCAGGAACCTCCCTGGATGTGCCAGATTTTGGGCACTCTCTCACTGTTGGAAAGACCATAACCTTTTCTCGTGGCCCCAGACAACCCTTAGTCCCACGAATGTCACTCAGCCCTGCCTGGGGCAGCTCCACTATCCCATGGTATTGGCACTGCCACTTCCTGTCTGAGGAGCATGTGATGCCAGCAGGTGAGGCCTAGCCTGGGGCTCCTGGAAAAGCAGGGCAGAGCTGTATGGGGCTGTGGCCCTCTCCTCAGCAGCACCTGTTCCTACTGCTGCCCACAGTCCTCACCGCAGCCTTCCTGTGCCATGCTCTTCACCACCTTGTGTCCCTGGCATGCTGCGTGACACCACCCCATCTGCCACTGTGAGGTCACCAGGTCCTGGCATCAGTCTCAGAACTGGTCCAGGATGTAGCAGCACCTCTGTGTCAGGGCAGGGCCTCACTACTCTCATGCTGCCCCTGCACTATCCTCAGGCTGCAGTCTGTGGCCACTCCCAGAGCACACCACAGGGTCAGGTGACAGTGGGGATGGCAGCAGTGCTGTGCTCAGGGCTGTGCCCTGTGGTATGCCACCCACACAAGGGACAGGGCTGGGGGGACACACTGCAGGGGCGCATCCTGACAGGGCCACGGGCCCCTGGGGAGGCCGAGAGTGCATGCTGTTCTCCCCCCGCCAGGGGCCACTCCACAGTGCCCAGGGGCTTGGATCAGTGACAAGGGTCTCTGGGTGCCAATGGTGCCCTGACTGTGGATGCACAGTGATAGTGTGAGCAGACCTGCCGCTGGCCTGTGCTGGTGACATGGCACTCTCTGGCTGTGTGTGGTCCCTTGCCAATGCTCAGTGCAGTTTTACAGGTAACTGTTTTAACTGGAAATTTCCAAGGCTGAACTGGGCGTAGAAGGTGAACGCACATGTTCCATAGCAGAAATTATCAGTTGCCATGATGACCTGCTCCCCTAGCAGGTCACAGTCATGGGTGATGGGAGCAAGCACCGCACTAACAGTCCTGTGAGCAGGGCTGCTGAACACTCTGCTTCCAGAACACTACTGAATTTAGCCACAGCTTCTGCCACTTCAAGGAAAGTTTCCCAGCAGACTTCAGTGTTGTTCAGACAGCGACAGCCAGGGCACAGAGCATCCGCAGCATGCAGAGCCTTTATGGGACAAAGCCTCATGCCATGTGTGCTGTGCTATGCTATGTTGCATGGTGCCACAGGCGATGCTGCTCTGAACCACAGACATGCCACACCGTGCTGAGCTGCAGGCAGCTCCTGCCTTGAAGGGCTTAACACTGCTCCCACAGCTGCCTGCCCCTACTCAGCTGGTGCTGGGAGGATGGGGCAGTCAAACTTGCCCCTCTGCTGTGTGAGCACAGTCCTGGGGGTGGGAGTTGTCTCACTTTAATCACTGCCGTAATGTTACTCTTTTCAGTGCCACCTTAATTGAAATTAAACAGCTGCCGTGTTCAGGCTGGGACAAAAGTGAATCCTTTTTCATTCCCCTCCAGTTTAATGAAGACTGACATGCTGGGAGAAAACAAAGGCAATCCAGCTGCTGCCTCTTGCTGGCACATGCAACAGCAATTACCAGTGACCCTGTGGGCCAGCAGAGACACCCCAGAGAACCCCGCAGCACCAGCTCCAGGCAGCCCAGTCCTGTGTCTTGGAGAGCTCCTGCCCAAAAGCTATGGCTGGGGGTGTGCAGGGAGTGGGATGCCCACAGCATGGGGCATGCTGGCACGGGGGTCTCAGTGCCCAGGTTCTGTGTCCATGTGTTAAGAAGTGTCTGGCCACCAACCATGACCCAGCGTGGCCCCTCAGCCCCCCCCATGCTGCCAGGGTCCTACCATCCCTGTGGGCTCAACCAGCTTCAGCTTCACAATGGTCACAGTCACCAGCTAGTCCACGCAGCGCCTCAGCCTCAAACCAGGGCAGTAATGTCAGCCCAGGAGTCCTCTCCAGTCTTAAGGTTTTTCTCTGTTTTAGGACCAGGAGTTTGCTTCATGCCATTCAGTACTTTAAAGTATGCAAAATGAGGTACTGCTACAAACCTCATTAACATCCGCCTCCAACATCATTAAGATGTTTCCAAGAAAATTAATTGAGAGACTCATTAAAAATAAATTAAGAAAAATGTGTTGCAGAGCGCCTGCTCCGAGCTCGTAAATCACGGCTCAGAGCTCCAGGCCGCTGCACAGGCAATTAACGCCAGCCAATTTGTTTTATCCTGGCTGCGAAAATTAGAAAGCAGACATGGAGATTAGATTAGGCATGTCTGTCAAGCGGAACTTGGAGTGAATATTTTAGGATACAAAATGGAAATCAGAAAAACAAAGCTGGGACTTCATTCAGCAGAGCTGGCGGGCAGAGGGGGTGGGGAGGAAGGTTTGCATGTTCTCTGTGCCGTGGCTGTGTGTCAGTGACACCCATCTCATGATCCTGCCACCAAGCAGCTCCATCCTCCCCTGCACATCACCCGTCTTCGCTGGCTGTGCAGGCGCTCTTAGGGAGCATGAGCTCACAGTGAGAGTGTTCTGAGAGAGCTGCTATGTGTGACACAGCCCAAGCCAACACGTTGCCTGTGTATGCTGATTACACACTTGGATTAGCAAACACAGTGCAACCAGGTGAGACCACTGCTTGGGCCTCCACCAGCTTTAGGCCATTGGTGCCCCTTTGTCTATCTCCAGTACCTTCCATCACAGAGCCCAAACCACTTGATATTCATGAACCAAACTGCAGGGCCCCGCTGCAAAACAAGTGCTGTGATTCCTATTTCAGACAGACAAGCTGAAGAAGAGATGATTTAAGGTCTTTTTTGTACTTACATGGATGCACAAGCAGCTCATGCAGCAGCTGCTGCACTGGCACATCGCAGTAGTGTGTGGGACACGCTGGTGGCTACTCCTGCAGCCAAATGTCCAGCTGCAGCAGTGGCATGGCTCTTCGTGACAGCAGGAACCTGTATGCTATCAGTGCTCGTGGTGCAGGGGGACCGTGGAGCTCTACGAAAGGCTCCAGAAGGAGCTGTGGCCATAGTGTAAGCCTGCACAACTCAAGCAAGGCATAATTTGGTCACACATCAGAATGCAAGAGGAAAGTGGGAACAGAGCAGAAGGAGGCTCTTCGATCAGCAGGCAGAAGTGCACCCTGGTCTGATGTCTGTGAGGTGACACAAACCAAACTGAAACTGAAGTTCAGCACACAGAGAAATGGTTACCTCTTGGCAGAGCAAGCTGAACACTGTGGATGGGCCATCAATGGCCACTTGGAATCAAGTCTGGATGGCTCATTTCAAGCTCTGCCTATCCCACAGCAGACAGTGATGCTGGTCCTGCGGTGGGAGATATAATGAGGTCTTCACTGCCCTGCTGGTGCCCTGAGCCAGGATTCCCCATCTGCTCATCTAGTTCCACCTCCTGCCATGGGCAGGGACACCTTCCAGGGTGCTCCAAGCCCCGTCCAACCTGGCCTTCAAGGGATCCAGGGGCAGCCACAGCTTCTCTGGGAACCCTGTGGTAGTGGAGCGGTCGAGAGGGAGCTGAGGTGACAGGAGCAGCCGAGAGGGAGTTGAGATGACCGGAGCGGCCGAGGAGAGGCTGAGGTGACAGGAGCGGCCGAGAGGAAGTTGAGATGACAGGAGCGGCCGAAGGGGGGCTCTGAGGTGACAGGAGCAGCCGAAGGGGTCTGAGGTGACAGGAGCAGCCGAAGGGGTCTGAGGTGACAGGAGCGGCCGAAAGGGGGATCTGAGGTGACAGGAGCGGGGCTCGGCGGTGCCGGGCGTGGGGAAGGGTGCTTCGCGCATGCGCACTGTCAGTCTCCGCTCCGCCTCGCTCCCGCCCGGCAGGGGTCGCTCTCGGCCCGCGCGGCGCCGCCCGTGAGGGCGGCTCCTCCCCAAGCACCCCCGGACACCCCTCGAGCAACGCCGGGCACTCCCCCGGCCATCCCCCAAGCAACCTCGAGCATCCCCGAGCACCGCCTGGCCACCCGCCGAGCACCACCGAGCAACCCCCGGGCACGCCCCAAGCATCCCCCAGCAGCTTTGTTCTGCCGCGGCCCCGGTCGGCCTTGCCGAGCCGAGGTTCCCAGAACCGGGTTGCTCAGGGATGGGGGTGCCCGTGCCGAGGGAGCAGGTGCAGGGAGTGGCGCGCCGGGGGCTGCCCGGAGCAGGGATGCCCGGTGATGGGAGTGCCCGGTGCTCCCGCCGCAGCTCAGCCTCAACCCGGGGCAGGTGGAGGGGCTGGCAGGTCTTGAACTGGGAAATGGGATTCGTGAACGGGAAAGTGGGATCAACGTTTCCGTCGGTAGAACGTTAATAAGCCTTAAAGGTTATTTGTGAGCGGTTCCAGTGACAATTCTCGGCCTTTGGTGTTGGCAGGGAGCCGTACCCGGGCCCGATCCCAGCCGGTACTGCCCGGGGTATGCTGCTGTGCTTGGGATGAGGAACAGCGACAGAAATACAAACAGTGTGGGCATAGTCCACCGGGAGCGACAACAATCGGGACTTGCAGGGCTTTGCATTCTGCGGTGTGAATGATCTCATTATCCTTGCAGGGGTCTCGGCCAGCTACTTGAAAAATACTTATTAAAAACCACAGCAGCTCTAGGGAGAGGGAAGGGAGAGAGAATAAACTGGATGTGTTAAAACAGAAGGGGGAAACAGCCACAGTAGCAATAATGGGTCGGGACCTGCTCTGCCCTGCTGTCCTCCTAATGGAGGCTGAAAGGCCATGACACACTCCAGCGTTGCACATCAGTGTTTTGCCTCTGCCTCTATTCCTCTAGCAATGGCATGTTCCCATGAAACCTCATGGTGTGGGGAGTGTTGGTGCATGAGGTGGCCCACCTAGCCCAGTCACACAGGAGCCAACCTCTGACATTCCCATTGCTCAAACACTGGGTCACCTGGCTCATCCCCTTGTCCTGCCCAGGCAGCATCAGCCAGAACAGGCCGTCCAGGGCTAGCCTGGTTGGGTTTAAACCTCCCCCCAGGGTTGGAGAAAGGCACACATTGACATGGAAATGACCCCACAGGTGTTCGGTGGTCCCTGGGGCTGCCTCCTGCCTGTTGCAGGTGCTGCTGTGTGTTCACACCATCACGGCACCATTTCCACTGCTGCATCTCAGTTTTTTGAATTTGTGGGTTAAGGACATACACAAACTCTATAAGGCCTGTCATGTGTTCCTTTAAGGAACCAAGAGATGCAAATCGGCATGAAGTAGAAATTCTTCTGGAAAATGGTGAAAGGAAAGCAGGGCTACTCTGGTCTGGTCACAGGACACAAGGCATTGGTGATTCTTGCAGTTACAGTCACTAAGTTGCTGGAAGAGGTATAGTGCCCCTGGACAGCCACATCAGCAGCTCTGGGGCCTCCTTCCTAGCCAGCAGTGATGGCAGCGCTATGTGGGAGGTCAAGAAAAAGCAAGGGGTCTGAGGGGAGACAAAAAACAGAGGGAGATGGGCAAATGGAAAGGGACTCTGGTGGTGGGGAGCACAGGGAGAACCTCCAAAGGGCAGGAGGGCATAGAGATACAGATATGAAGCAGAAAGAGAGGACCCCTTCCCTTCCCTTCCCTTCCCTTCATCGTTAAGTCTCTGGCCAAAAAGAAAAGAGTATTCTAAGACAAAGGATAAAACCCAAGGGAAACAAAGTTGAGACCATATTGCTGCTGCATAGAAAGCTTCATTAGCCCTGTTGGCATAGCAATCATGAGAGAAAAGAAACCAAAACAGTAGGAGTGATGTGAAGGGACTGACTGCCAGGGGACGATGTCATGCATTTGTGATCACCTGATGTCTTCAAGCCCAGCCAAACACCTGTCTGAACCTATCTTAGTCAGAGAAGTTACTGATTTCAGAGTAGCAGGGTGAAATTTTCATGACTGTAGGTACAGGAGGTCAGGCAGCCCAATCCCTTCCTGCTCACCCCAGGAATCTGCAGGAAGAAAATGCAAAGGAGGATCACAAGAACATGATGCTATTTGTGCTCTTGGATAGGACTTCATGGCAGCACTGATTCACCTGGCTACATTGGCATTCCACAGCATTACTCGGCCCCTCAGGTGGGCAGACATTCGAGGGTAGATCTGTCTGGAAGAGGCCAGGTTTGCTGACTTTATATAATTTCTTCTTTTTTTCAGATGTTTATCAGCTGTCCCCAGTCTCCAAGGTATGACATAGCCCAGTGGTCCTAACTTTGCTGGGGCATTTGCACCATCTTTCTCACAAGATCTCACTGCAGTTTCAGCTGCTGTAGCTCTGTTCCTCCTCAGAAATTAGGGCTTGGGGCTGTGTTAGAATAAAATCAGATGAAGATGGAGAGATGGATCTGTGGAAACGTTTGTTTAGTGCCCAGGAGCAGCCCAAAAGGCAAACTGACTGCTAACAATTATCAGGAAAATAATGGAAAGCAGATTTCAGTTCTGCCAATGAACAGATTCATAGTGAAAGCTGCACTGTGATTTCTATATGCAACTCTGTCTGCCTCTCTCAAGAAAAAGATTTGGAAGTGTTTCAGAGAAGACCAACAAGGATGATCAAATACAAAGAGTATTTTCCATGTGAGGAAAAAGTGGACAGTCTCTTTAGGCTGAAAAAGAATAGACTGAAGAGGATTATAGTAATAAGTTTAGCAAATAGAGTTTGCCTGCAGTATGATTTCTCGTCATCCCTTCAGTATAAGAACCGGCAGCACCCCGGTTATTACCTGCTAAAAATTAGCAGGTAATAACAAAAAACCAGATGTTTTTTTGAATGTTGTACTGTGTTGAACTGCTTCACACAGGGTGTGGTGCACCCTCAAAGTTCATATGCATTCAAAAATAAATTAAACATTTTAATGGGAGAAAAATATCAACTCACACTGATGGAATGCAAGACCCCGTTTGTGCTTCCGGAGCCCGTGAGCTGCAAGTGGCTGAGGCTGGCAGAGTGTTCCGGGAAGCACTGCAGGATCTGTGCCTCTATACCCAGCATGGATGCACCAACCAGACTCCAGGAATCAATCACCAAATTGCACTGTCTTCTCCTGGAACAAGCTACCAGTGGAGAAATAGAAAACGGGTTTTTTGTAGCTATACTAAAACTTCACAGTTGATTTTAAGCCACTTAGACAGTATAATACTGACTGCAAGTTCCTGCTGAGGGCTATCGACTCCAGCCTGTGCCAAGCTGCAGGGAACACCCCGTGCCTTGCCTGTGTGTGATGGAGCGTGTCTCTGCACCAACAGCGTGACTGACTCAGATCACAAACCAGCTTCCCAGGATTTCCCACCAGCATCCTTTCAGACTGCCATCCAGCAGCAAAGATCTGTGCATCCAAGAGGTGGCAGGCACCAGAAGACAGCATCATCTTCAAACCACATGGAGGGATTAGTGCAGGCTGGAAGCAGCCCCCTGCTGCCCTCTGTCCAGGGTGGGACAAGCTGCCTGGTGGGTTGTGGGGAAGGAGGGGGCTTGCACTTCACAGGTGGCTTTCCTGGGTCATGTGCTTGTAAGCAGACACCGTGGCAAACAAACTGCATGTTCTTGTAGTGTAAATCCTAATCTGATTCTTTTGAAGCACCTGCTGTTGTGCTGCTGTGGTACTAAGGAATGTCTGCATGATGGAACGCAAGGCTATACCTTAAGTACTTCAAATTAATTGAGAGCAGTAGTGTTTCATGCTGTGGGACCACATCGAGGCCACTATTTACAGTGCTGTAGGTTAGAGCTGCAGGCAGCATGGATTGTGTGGGCAGGATGGGCAGCTTGGCCAGTGTAGGCCATGCAGACAGGGCACCAGGGCAGCAGCTGACAAAGGTGTGTTGCTATTCCATTATTACTTCAGGCAGTGTCTCTGCTTTGTTACACACTTCTATTCTGTGACACACTGCTCTCAGCAGTGATCCAGCAGTCAGAGATCCTCCATCTTTTTTATCAGGGTAATTCCCCATCACCATTATTTTTGCATACCTTCTACTGCAAGAAAGAAGAGGCCAATAATGAGCAGCAGTGAATACTCAGCCAGCATAGTAACCAACCAAATTCCATATTAGCAGCATGGTTTAAATACCCAGCCTGCTTCTACATGGTGATCAAGAACACAGAGAGTGGAAGGGGCCCCTGCTCCATTTTGGTAATGCTCCCCTATTTCTGGAGTTTGTTAGCACAGTATCAAAATTACAAACCACAACACTCTCCATTTCTTACTTTCATTTTGAATTAAAGACCTTCTATTGAGGACTCTCACTTCAAAAACCAGCCAGGCACTTTCTAATATCAAGCAAAATGCCTGAAGAATAAATTGCTCCTATCAGAAATAAAGCATTTTAGTTCTGCCAGAAGCAGAGAGATCTGTGTTTGTAAGTCCCTCCAAAGGCAACTCCATCTTTCCTGTTTTCCACTCATTTTCTTTTGATGCACGAAGCCTGCACATTGCAGTGCTGTGATTGGATTCAGCTTTGGAGCAGTGTAATTGTAAATATTCATTGGAATCCAAGCTAGTTTTCCCAAGTCTCTCTTAAAAGCTTCGCAGTTATACAAACAGCCATGGCTCTGCATTAGCCTCACAGCCTGGAGGCTGCCTATTCCTCCCCAGCCCCAAAGTCTGCTCCGTCAGAGGCTGCATGGAGAGAAATCAGCCTTGCCAACCATTTTAATCAATGCTCTATTATTTTCTTTATTCCCTCTTTAATGATTGTGCTGTAGAACTGCCTCTGAGATACAGGTACCCAGTAGGGCTCCTCACTGGTGGCTACACAAATAACGTGGCTCCCCTTGGCTCAGTTCCCGTGACTCAGTCAGTTCCCCTGCCTGTCCTGGCCATGTGTTTCAGTCCCTGTCTCTCTGCTGATGTTGACAGGGTGTCAGAGTTCTGGTGTGTAGCATACCGTACGTGCTATATGGTATAGAATATTCTGCCTGTGACCATTCCTGCCTCCTCTGTGAACAGCTCAGTGGCTGCTCTTGTACCGTGGGGCAAGGCAAAGGGCAGCAGACTCCTCCAGCCCTGAGGAGCTGAGGCAAGCTCTGTCCATCAGCCAGAACCTGCCCTTGCCTGTGCCAGCCCTGCACAGCTAAACTGCATGCCCCGAGTGGATCGTGCTCTCCAGGTGGTCTCGGATGGCAGCCATCTCCTGCACAACTCATTTGCAGAGCAGCACATGTAAGCAATTGCACACAGATACTCTGCTGAGAAGGGAAATTGAATCCAAAAGTTCTGATAGCATATCTACACTCCCATCACTGCCTCATCCACTCATGTGCTCCCCACTATGGGCAGGACTCTGGCCAAAGCCTGTGGCACAGCAGCACGTGTAATGCAGATGGTGGTAGTGGAGCCTTCATCACCCATTGGCCTCCTCCAGGCTCTGCTTGCTCCTTTCAGCATGTGCTACAGCCTCCTGGGGAGCCTGGGACCAGGCAGGTTGGCAGCCAAAGGGGAAACACTGAAGGAGACTGCAGTGGGGCTCTGGGGAAGGCAGAGCTGCATTACAAGGTAGGAGCAAGGATAGATTTAGGAAATGAGCAGTGCTGGTGTGGATGGCAAGAGGCTGAGAGTCCATCTTCCAGTTCTGAGACAGGGGAACCTTGAAGTACCCTGCGTATTGTATGTCTGCCCTTAGAGCTCTCCTGTGATGCAGGATCCTCGGGCCCTGGCAGTCTGCTCACCTGCTCTGTTCTCCTTCCCTTTACAAAACTTCCTAACCCAAATCTTTCCTGATGGAGGCTCTGGCCAGTCGTGTTCCTTCATGGACATGGAGAGCAGATGGCTTTTTTCCTCTTTCCAGGAGTTTCTTACACACGGTTGCTGTTTTGATCTCCCTCAGTCATGCCGAAGTAAAAACCAAAAACCCAAACCCCAACAAAACAGCCAAATCATAAATCCTAAAAAGAAACTGTCTAGTAGAACTCCCTGCCCCACAGAGCAGTAGCTACAAGAGCAGATGCCCCGTGGAAGCAGATGAAGTAATGAGGCCTTTATAAAGATAACAGCTCCCACAGAAAACAGCTCATGGAGAGAAAGTCTCCACTGCTGTATATCCATATCTCCTGGTGGTAGCCACCAAATTGTCCCCTTCATCTCTTTTCCCAGCTCAAGGCCAGCTGCCTTCAGAATGTGGTGAAGGAGACATCCCTGGGGAAAGTCCAGCCCCCAGCTGAAGGGAAGGAACGTGGAAAACCACATGGTCACGAAGAAGGGCCAGACATTGAAGCATGCCCAATGGCAGGAGCAGAAGGAACCTGTCCCTGGGTCCCTGTGGGAATCCCTCCTCTCTTCTCCAGATACAACATGTCACCTTTTCCCACCTGTGGTGTGACACTGTGACCCCTCAGCAGCTGCCAGGGGAGCGGGGGTACCAGAGGACACACAGCCTGGAGCCCCATCAGGGTCTCTGGTGTAAGAACACACTGGTCCTTTTGCTGCACAGCCCTGGTGCAGAGGAGTCTTCATGCACAGTCCTTCCCTTCCAGCTCCATTTTGCAAAACAGCCAGAGCACTGTTCTTCAGTGCTCCAGCTTGGATGATTTATCCAGGTCACGGTGAGGACAACTGGCTAACTGAGGTTAACAGCTTTCTCAGCTTCATTTCAAAAAGACATTAGCATGGGGGCTGTATTAAAGGATGATATGCCAAATCCTAATTCATTCACTAGGAGAGCGTATGATCAGGTGGGAGACTAAGCTGACAAGTGGGGTTGTGCTGCCAGTCCTTCTGCAAAGGGCAGGACCATAACTCATGGTCCAAGTGCTAAATTACACTTGGCACTCCTTGCACAGGAATCCTGCTGCCTGCTGCAGGGACCCAGGACCACCAGCCTTGGGAGGCCCAGGGCTCCACAACAGGAAATGTATCAGCAGCTGGGGCTGGCTCAGAAAAATAGATTGGAGTCCTTCTATCTGGAAGAAGGGTGTTGGGAAAAAAATATGACAAAGATCTATAAAATCAGAAGTGTCATAGGAAGGTGATTAAGGCCTTTTCCAATAAAACAGTGAATTTGTCAGGGGACAGGTCAAAACAAACCAAAGGAGGTGGCTTCTTATCCAAGCATGGTCAAGGATTTTGCAGAAGCTGGATAAGATCTGAGTTACAAAATTAGTTTGACAAGTTATGGATGAAAATTCCTCAAGAGCTGTTAAACACAAAGGCTCCCCCTTGGGCTCATGAAACCCCTTCACACAGAAGGGTGAGCATCTTAGTGAATTTCACAAGCTTCCCCTGTTCTTCCCAGGGGAAAAGTGCTCTTTCCCAGACAAGGCCGTAAGCTGCTGCTGGACACGGAGCCAGGTGGAACACTGTTCTGCCACAGAATAGTGTTATATTTTTATATAACAAGGCTTGATGCTCAGTACTTTAACTGGGAGGTTTGCTAAGAGAAGGCTGAGAGCTAGGCTGTTTTATCTGCCACTTTCACACTGAAAACAACAGCAAGGGTCAGCTGAATTCGGTATCAATGGGTGGAGNNGAAGGGAAGGGAAGGGAAGGGAAGGGAAGGGAAGGGAAGGGAAGGGAAGTAGGAAGAAGCAGAGTGTCATTCCCACCCTGCCATGCTGTCCTTGCGCAAATCAACACACAGTCAGCCATATGCATACACAAAAGAAAACAAAGGCACATGCTGACCCTCTCCTGCATTCATCCATCTGCTACCATCCACAAACACAGACAAAGGCACACACATCCTGCTCCCACCTTCACTGTGGGCAGTTGGAATGCGAGCTTGCCATGCACAGCTCAGCCCACATGCTGGGCTGGCTCCTCACACACAAAACAATGGATGATGTGGGAGTAAATAGAACAACATCTTGTAACATTGCTTCAAATGCAATAAATGTAATCAGTGCATTGTGTTCATAATATATGTATCGTTAGATATATGAGCATATTCATACGAATGTATTTATCATCACCACATTAAATGAAACAAAATGTCTCCACTTGGACTTATAAGGGGGACACCCCCTCCAATCCTATTTTAAATGCTGCCCTCGGAGCTGCTGCTTATACAAACCAGTGGTGCTGAGCTCATCCTGTCATCCAATATGCTGGTACCTGATGCTTCAATGTCAAAAGTACCTGGTTTATTCTACCAGAACCCCAAGCATATTTCACTAGCAAGCTGTTAAAATAGATACATTTTTTAATGGTGTATGTGGTGCTGAAGGGGATGACAAGTACATACCAGGTTAAGCAAGTAATGCTGCGGTGTGCAGCAGCAGGAGTTCCCCAGGTTTCCAGGATCAGCTCTCCTCACCCCTGTTTGTCATGTGGATCCAAATGAGACCTTGTGGTTGGAGTCCTCTGAGGAATGCTGGTGCCTCAGCGACATCACGCAGGCAGCCTGATGTCTGCACAGGTGGCAGTGATGTGCTTTCCAAGCCAGGCTCACACACAGGGGAACACCCTGAGCAAAGGGTCTGACTTCTACAGCTTCTGAAATACAGGGGTGGGTGGCAGGCAGGGGCAAACAGACCCAGCATGGGGTAGACTGGCATAGGCTGCCCAGCAGGCCTCCAGCAGGCAACGAGGGTGCTCCCACCCTGATGTCCAGGGGCAAGCTGAGGGTTTCGTCCACAGCAGCATGGCTGAACAGGTCTGAGCAATCCTAATCTCCTGGCTCACAGCATGTAAATGTCACCACTAGCCAGGACAGCTCTATCCTGAGGCAGTGTCTTTGTGGCCATCCTCTTCTTGTCTTTCCAAGGTCAGCAGCAGGAGCAACACCCACAACATTTGTGCATGACAGCCATCATACTCCCACAGCAACTGCAATCCCACCACCCATTTACAGCCAGCAGAGCTGTAGCCATCTCCCTGCTGCCTCCGACCTTCCCCTCCTCATGGGGAGGCGACAGACTCTACTCTCACATCTTTAGCCCTTCCTTACACTGCCACTTAAACAAGAGCAGCAGATTATCATTATTGCTGTGAATGCATCAAATACAGTTCCCCTCTCAGCCTGGGATGCTGAGTTAGAGTGTATCGGTATCTTCTCCTACCTGCTCCAAGCTCCCTTCCGTAGCTGGTGGCTGGCCCCCAGGTCCTGGCTGAGCTGCTGTTCTGGCTGCATTTCTGCTCCAGGTCTGCCTGCCTCTCCCTCTGCTTGGTCTGCAGTTGATAGATCCTCTGCTCTTGAGCATCCAGCTATTGACCCGCCCAGGGAAAGAAAGAAAAAATGGAAAAAAAAATCAATTAATACTAAACGGCTTAACAGAACCCCGAACAGCACAGACCTGATGCTGCTGGGGGTGGGGATTGGCAGGAGGAGACACCCCACGCACATTAGCTGCAAAAATCTGATGTTCTGGGGACAGGAAGCCAATATGGTAGGTGTGATTCGACATGCTTGCCCGCAGCAGGCAGACATGTCCAGCTAGGGAAAGCAGAGACTCTGCTGACTGGGGCACCTGCCTCTGCTCACAGAAGGGGTGTCAGACTCCAACGATGAGGGAAGCAAAGAGCAGCTGAGCAAGACTAAAATTATTCTAAGCAGTAACCAAACACCCAGCTCCTGTTCAGGCATTTTCCCTGTGTCTGCTGACCTTGGAGCAGAGCAGAAGGGGCTCAAGTACCCCACAGCCTGTCCATCTCCCTCCCATCCTGCCTGGACAGGAGCGGCTCTAGGGGTTCAGCGTATTCACTTCTTGGTGTCCCAGCTCTAAGGTGTTTGCACAAGGTGGAAGCAGGGAAGAATCATAAATGTCAACCAAGGAGCATTAGCTTGAAAGACTCAAGTATTGACCCCAGCACAGAGCCACTCTCCCCTTGGCCATTTACTGCTCAGAGATGCTGCTCATCTTCTTGTGATGGGCAAGAGAAGCCACAGTCAGCAGACACTCTATGTCTCCTGCCCTGCTAAGGATGGGGAGATGAGAGAAAATGCTGGCCAGACAGCTTAGGAACTGGTCTGCTTGGTGGCTTAAATTCAGCATAAGAACTTCTCTGCATTTTTGGCTGGGAATTGTGCCATGCCCTGCCATAACCAAGGGTCCTGCATGCAGGTGAGAACAGCATTCTGCTTCTGCTGCTCAGATATACCTGGAAGCAGCCCTGTGTTCTGGAGAAAGAGGTCTCCAGATCTTCTTGCAGGCACTGCCTGGCCACCACCAGCTTGGTTCAAGCTGGCAGCCCTCCTGCCCTAGGGTGGGCCCTGCTGCAGGGGGGGCTCTCCCAAGGGCAGTGTTTCCCAGAGGCTCCTCCCTCTGGGCAGGTGTCCATCTGTCCTTCCAGCACTGCCACTGCCCTTGGTCCTTCTGGGCCCACCTGTGCTCCCCACTGCTGCCAGGAGCAGCTGAGTGCTGCCCACAACACCGCCAACATCCAGCAACACCGGCAGCAACAGAGGCACCTCATCAACGTTCACTGACTTGCTAAACCTAGAGAGGATTTCGATATTAATTAATGCTAACTGATTAGTAACAGATATTTATTGAAGACTGTCAGCCAGCTGTCAACATTCAATAAATATACTAATAATCAATTTCCATGTAATTAACATGAAATCATGTTAATGTCTACATTAAAGATGTATTTCAGCAAACACAGGCAGTGCACAGCCCATGGTGCCAGGTCCTGGCTTCCACTGAAGGTGGGACTGAGTGGTGTCAGAGTGGTGTCACAGAGGGGGCACTGGGAGGTCCTTGGCAGAAGGGTGAGCATCCACCAGCAGCAGCAGACTGGATAGATTCCAAAACCATAGGCTCACAAAGCTTTGTCAACAGGGATAATGAGGGATACGTTAGAGATGGAGAGGATGTCGGCTCATCATCCCCCTCCCCCCAGCTGCCAGGCAGGTGAGTGGGTTTGGGAGGCAGAGTGATTCTGGGATTCCCAGTGCAATGAAGCTCCCTGCCAGCTCTTGGGCACCAGGGGTGCCTGTGCCAGCAGGGCATGCCACATGGCTCCACGGAGCAGCATCTGCCTGTGGGCCCGAGGTCACCAAGGGGTGCATCCTGCCCAGAGCAATGCTGCCTGCCTCAGCTTCCCTCCTTCCCATGCCATTCAGACAAGCCCACCTTTCTTGTGTCCCAGCACAGCCCCATACAGTGACGTGCTCGCAGCAGGAAAGAAGGTGGCATGTTTAGGGTGAGCATCCCCCACCCCCACCCCTTCTCCTCTCATTTAAGTGGAATCAATTGTGCCATTTCTGCTTTGCTTTTCAAAAGCAATTACTTTCATGTCATTTTTACAGACATGCACGGAGAGCGAGAGTGAGGGCTTGATTATGCCCCCCCCCCCCATCCCCATCGTATGGCTTCTGCAGTGGTGGTGAAGTATTAAATTAAATGAGGTATCTATGGAGCAGCGATGGTTTCAGGTCAGAGGCGCTATGGAAAGCTGTATGCTGCACTGCTCCTGTATATGTAAATGGATATATTAAAACCACTGATGTCAACTTGCAGCACTCATCTCTTCTGCTCTCGGGTGATCAAAGCTGATTGCAGAGGCAATTACTGCAAAGGAAAAGAAAATCACGGCCTCCTGTTCATCCCTGAGCTACTGGAGTTTAATTGCTTAGTGTAGCTGAAGCTGCCTCTCCATCTCCCTGGTATGCACACACACATGTGGGAGCCTCACACGCCTGGAGACAGACAGGAATGGGCATTTTTGGGGATGGGGGGGAGAAGCACCCAAAGCAGGGGAAGACCACAACATGAAAAATAATGATGCTTTAAAATGAATTAGACCACTACAACAGGCAGGGCTGTATCTTAGCAAGCCACTGGATCGATAGCACAGGGAAACAGGGCAGCATAAATACATGCCTGTGAGACAGCCTCTCCTGTTCTGTGGTCTCTGGCCCAGGATTTACAGTAAGGCTGCTTCAGTCTTTTACAGGATGTGGCTAATCAGACTCCCCAAATTCTGGTGACACAGGTAAGAATCATGACCCCTGTTTTACAACTGAAATCACTTGAAGGAAAGGTGTCGGTGCTGTCCTGAGGAGTCCCAGCTCCTCATCCTGGTCTTACCATTGTGTTTCATGTGGGGGAATCATGAAGGCAGAGGACACTTTTTACACTGTAATGCAAATACAACACTTGGCCAAGTTGCCATCAGCCTTGTGCCACACACCTGCCCAGGCTGCCCAGCTGTACCCCAGCCTCACCTGAGTGCTGGTCAGGCTTTGGCTGGGGGAGTCTGACCTGTTCTGAAGCAGGGCTGAGCATGTGCTCTTTGTATGCACACCTGTACCAGGTCTGAAGGAGGGCTGAGCAAAGTGTAAGGCGATAAAGAAGGTGGGGAGGGGGACAAACAAAAGACCTGCCTTCCCACCTGAAGGAGGCCACAGCCACCCCTGTGGCACCGCAGAGGCGTTGGCACCACACTCACACAGGCAGGAGAGCCCCCAGGGATGCACTGTCTGCTGTAACCCAATTCTCTCTGATGGCTGTTGCTCTCCTGCCAGCCTTGGCCAGGATGAGCACTCCTGTGAAACCAACCTCACCTGACATCTGGGGAAAGATTCAGAGAAATGCAGGTGCTGCGGTGCCCAGACAGAGCAGCCACCAGCAGCAATTCCCTCAAAGGCAGAGGAATAAAAATGCCTAATGGTGAGTGCAGTTCTACCATCCCACAGCTGCATTTGGGAATGATGAGTCTGGCCCCCAACAGAAAGTGTTTACAAAATTATAAGTGCTAAGTTACTTGTTCTTCTGAATTTTTGACCCTTGAGAGTTTTGCCTTTGTGCTTTTCCCCTGAAGCACTGGAAAATGAAGGATAGGGGTTTTTTTTTTAATTGCAACCAAAGCCTGGGACTCCATTCTTTCTGCTTGATTTTACAACAGGAGCTTCAAAAAATCAACAGAAAATTAGGAAACCCAGAAATGAGCCTTGTGATCTGCTCTCGCTGCAGGAGTGCCAGAAGCCCTCAGCAGTGCTGCCCAGCCCCTGCCCATGGGTGGGCTCTGCCACGTGGCCTCCTCCCTGCCCAGATTTTCAACTCAAGGATGCAATTCCATTTTTATGAGCTGCCTGTCTCTTTTTGTTTAGCTGAGAGTGCTTGGAGCCCTTCCCCCACCTCCTTTTCCACCACTGCTCTGGTTTTATTCAATTCAACACTTGAGGGAACTGCAGATGAAATGTCTCTGAATCTAAATTGCCAGCGATAGATCTAACAGCCTTTTCCCCTCTCCCCTCCCCGAACTTCCCTCAGACAGAAAGCTCCAGCACATTGTCTCTGCCACGCTGGGCTCTGGCTGCAGAATGGCAGCACCAGGGTGGGAACACGGCAGAGAGGGTCTGGGGGGCACAGCCGTGGGGGGCACAGCAGGTGAAGGTGTGGGGGGCACAGCCATGGGGGGCACAGCAGGTGAAGGGAGAGGAGGCTGGAGGAGCCTTCACTGCTGGTCGTGCCTGTGTGCCCAAGCACTGCCAGGCTTGGTATGGGGCTCGTGATGCCAGGTGGGTAAATGCTGTAGGAAAGGGTAGGAAATGCTAAACTTTTTCTTTCCATAGGGAACACCCTTGACCTCAGAGCAAAGAAAAGTAGTCAAAAGGAAAAATAAGGCAAAGAGAAAGGAGGAGTCAAAGCTGGGAGACCCAGAGGAAATAAGAGCCTGAGGGAGTGTGTACATGGGGAAGAGGCTCTTGAGCAGTCCTGTGGAGCAACTCCCTCCACAGAGCTGGGATTCATGGCATTATCTTCATGCTGGGGAAATGAAATTATTTTTGTCCTTTGGCTGCAGAGAAAAATAATAAAATATTGTCAGAATATTACTGAAACTTTTTTTTTTTTTTTCTGAGCGTAGAGACAGAAAGTGAAGCATTAAGTGTAATGAAAAATGAAATACTTCACTGGACTCTAAACTCTAGTAATACCAAAACCTAAAGACAACTGCTTAAAAATATCAACTTTGCAACATCAATATTATTGTACAGAAAAGATCAGTTAGTGTGTTAATCCCCAACTGCAAATGGTGCCCATTTCCACTCAGATAATAAAAACCACAGCTGACCTCTGTCTTGCTCCTATAGTCCTTCAGTGCCATTCACTCCTCATACACAGATGGTATGGAAAATTCCCTCCCAATGGAAGGAGATGTTGAGAACATAACGAATAAATGGAGTATAAAAATAAACATACCAAGAGGCATCATGCTGACTGCATTATAGATTTTTGTATTTAATTAAAATAAAATCTGCTTTTGGGTATCTGTGAGGAGAATAGAATCCTGCTGTAGAATCTGTGGCCTGTCCAGGGTCTGGAACACTACAGGTTTCCACGGAAATCTGGCTCATTATTTGCAGTGAGAGCTTCCTCATCACAAGAGGTTTACTGCCGTGGATACGGCATTTTTACACCTGTCACAAGGAATAATCAGACAGCCTGGCTTGGCTTGAAGCACTGGAAGGGGGACTGCTGGGAAAATGTGCATTTTCACACACACTATGTGTGTGAAAAGGAGCGGAAAAGGGATCATATGGCAACATCTGAATGCCACCAAGACAGTCCCTCTGGCAGAGCTCTGGATTGCATCAGTGGAAAAGTCAGGGTTTTCTGATGAAACAAGAAATCTGAAACTAGGCAGCTCAGATAACACAAATCTTCCCCGCCTGACATTCCTGTGTCCTGGTTCGCTGGGTGAAGGGTGCAAACATGTTCCTCCTGCCACTCATTTCCCCTCACTGCAGCATCCCTCATCTCTGGCTGGACTATCAGGTGATGACACACCAAACACCCGTTACTGGGCACGCACTGAAGTGACAAGCACAGGGTCTGGTTTTCAGGACCAATGAATCTGTGCAGCTCCTGTGAGCATCACATGGATGCTGGATGCTGAGGAAGGGAAAGCAGAAGCTGTAAAATGACTACACTCATCATTGACAGGCACATGCCCTCATGAGAGTGAGGGGAAGCCCAGAACCTTTGAGCTTCAGGGCAGTGCAATGCAGCAGAGAAGAGACACTGCTCTTACTTGGGCTAAAACCTGCACTTCAAAGAGTGGCTTGGAGCTGAGTTCCCGGAGGGAAGAGCAGCAGGGCGGCTGTGGCTCTGCCCTGGGACAGGCAGGTCCAGCTGCAGGAGCCTGGCACAGGGTCCCACTGCAGGGGCAGTCCCTTGGGCAGATGGAGGGCTGGCAGTGGAGCCCCTCTCCCTCTCAAGAGCTCCCAGTGGCAGTGAGGTTCTCACAGAACCTCATCAGCCATTGCTGACAGGTTTCAAGGTGAAATGGAAAAATATCACACAGCTAAAAGGAAAAGATAGGAGGAAGACTTTAACCTCACTCTACAATCATACCAGCTTTGTCAGAATAAAAGTCAGAGCTAAATCCTGCTGTCTCACTACCTCCCACTCTGGAAAGTGCTCAGGTACAGACATTTTCCATTGGCTGTCCATTGCAGGCACAAGGGAGAGGCTTTAGCATCATGTCAGCACAGCAGCACCACCACCAAATGCTGCAGCAGTAAGGGAAAACTGTCGTGATACAAAGCAACAAGGTCACACGATATGTCCAGGAGCCCTCGGAAAGGCAAAGGCTCTCAAGATATTGCAGAGGGAAGCTCAGAATTGCTCTCAGTTCATTAGGCTTTGCCTGAGGGGTTTTCTTCCAATATTAACTACAAACAAGCTTAAGGTTTCGTGCATGCAATGCAGAAAGGTGAAGGGGAAGGTTTACCAAAAGCCATTTGTAAATATGCTAAGGCAATTCATATCTGTTATTAAAACTCATCAAACATCCTGTGTACTAAGTCACCTTAAACAAGAACATTGAAAAAGATCTGTCAATACAACAGCATCTTTTTCTGCACAGAAATTTTACATCAATGCTGGCAAAGAGTCTGTGCATAAATTACACATCGCAGAACACACAGTGCAATTTCCTTCCCTCCAGGCACCGACACTGTGTTCCCCTGCAGCCCGCCTGTTCCTCCGAGCTTTATGACCCCGGCGAGATGAGCTCTCGCTGTTTTTTTCCTCGTTACATTCTGATATTTCAAAGCATGGCCTGCTTCTCACTCCCATCTCCCTGCTTCACATTATTAATGAATTGGAAAGCAGACATCATTAGTTTTTGGAGACCATTTCTTTTAAAATTTACAGAACCCTTCATCTGAATCCCCAGAGCCAGTCTGCTGTTCTCATCTTGGAATCTTATTAGCATCATATCTCCTGGATCCTGCCATGCAAACTGCATTGCTATGCACTTTCCAGCACTTGACCCTTTTGCGGACGGAATTAATTTTCTCTTTGAAGCCGGAGCAGCATGCTGTTGTGCTTGTTAAAGGAATAAAACTCATGGTGGAAGAGAGGAAATAAGCAGAGGTTATTCTCAGTTAAATATAGGCCACAATGAGTTTTATATAGGCAGGCTGAGAGAGATTGGCCAAAAGAAATAATAGATTGATGACGCTTTATTACCAGAAGCATTTCCCAAAATAGCAGGCAAATAAACTGATGGATAATACTCACTGGGAATTTCTGGGTTTATAGCTTCTTCTGTTCAGGAGCATCACCTCTCTTTCAGCAGCCATCTGAATCTGCTACCTGCTTCTCTATCCAAAATAACCCCAGACTTCTGGTGAATTAATGGTGACTTTTGGTGGAATTAATATGAAAAATGCAAAGAACCAGAATTTGCTCCCTGCTCCAGGCAACGGAAAGGTGCCCAAGTTCCCCATGAAGTGCCTAAATTAAAGCCCTTGTACAAAGAGGTCTTTCTCTAAAAGACTGTAATATCTAGCACCCCAAGAACATCCGTGCCATTGCTACTATCCCCTTAAAAGGCACAACATCTCTAATACATGAAGTAAAGTAGTACTAGAAAATGTAAAGTGTTTGTTGCTCAGTCTGCACAGGACTCCTGGAACTGAAAAACGTCCCTCCATCATCTGCAATGTTTTTACAATTTTGTTTCTGCTGTCTGGTTTTAGCAGCAATCTTTACTATGACTGCTGTAGAGGAAATTCCTTAGATGAAGGCTTCATCCTTTCTAAAAACTCATCAGGAATATGTTAATAAAAACTGCAGAAGTTTATTAAAGTAACTTCTTGCAAAAAATAAGATGCCAAAGAGCTGAGAATAGCAGAGCAATGCTTACACCTTCACTACCATTAAAGCGACCAGCCTGGATTCAGGAATTGGAACGGGTCTTGCATGGTTCACACAACTGGCAGTGGGGCTGGTCACCAGTTTAAACTGGTACTCAATGGGATTGCGCTTTTCTCATGGCTGGGCAGTGGTCCAGGTGAAAGGAGGAGAGGAGAATCCAGCTCATCCCAATCACACAAGGAACCCGCAACCCTGGAGTCCTATTCATGTCAGGGAGTCTAAAGGAAGAGTGAAAGCTCCTGAGCCAGGCAGGACTGGAAGCAATTCCTTCCTCTCTGCACACACCTGCCCTGGCCATCAGAGGTCAGCCCTGGAGATGGTCTTTGCTGTGAAGGTCATTTTACCTCTTTCAGCTCACAAACAGCCAAATCTTGACAGGCACTTCTTCTAACACTTCAGAAGCCATGTCAGAGGCATACACAGCACCCCAATCACCTCTGCCTCCCACTCCTATCTTGCCATGCCCCATAACATTGGTCTGCTTGGGAAAGAAAAGATCCCAGGCACAGATACCTCAGGCAGTGGTAGGACAGTGCGTCATGGTGTGCAGCAAGCCCTACTGTATTTTCCAGACACTGGGTGAGTGAGTATCATGTCCATCACCTTATCCTTTAACCTGTCCTCCAAAGAGCAAGAGAATTGGAGAACTGGTTCTCACTCTTTTCTCCTCATTCACTCTTCACCGTCTGGAACCGTGGCAGTTGGTGCAGAATTCATCAGGCAAACAGTGTCACAGCGGCAGCACGAGTGCCAGAGACAGACTGGCAAGAGCTTATGAATAGCACACTGGATGATCTATAGCCAAAGCCATGGGCAAGTGCTAGCCATTAGTCTGGGTGCTGGTAATGCACTCCCTGAGTCCATTACTCACCAATCCATCAGGCAGCCTGCTACACACGGAGAGATTCCAGCACTTCTAAATCTGTAAAGCGATGGCTGGCAGCCTGCACTACATGCCCTAGGTTACAAGGGCATGGAGGAAGACAATTCATTTTATGTCATAGCCAGTATTTCTTCTTCTCCTTTTCTGTGTGTACTTAAGAAATGGACCTTCTATTATCTGCAGATTGATAGCCAAGAGAATGCTCTGGTGTCTCTGATCACATTTACTACTGAGAAAGCTTTCAAAGGACGATGAACCTCACAGTTCTCATTAGGTGGACTTAGTATGGAGACATGCACAAGTGCAGATGGAATTTCTTAATTTATGAACAGTGCTTACAGTAGAACTATTTTAGAAAAACTCCACAATTACAAAACACTATTGAAACACTGGATATGACAGAATCAAGGTTGCCAGCATAATCTGGGATCTACTGCATAAGCATTTGCTATGGGCTGTGATGCACATCTCACACTATCCTGTACTTATTAATTCATACAGGCACAAAAAAGGCATCAGTCAGTGCTTCCTACCACAGCTCAGTGTGTAGCTCCAGCTCCAACTCACATTTAGTGCCCACTTTTCAAACCTCTCACAGATTTTTGCTATCAATCTGCTGGTGGAATTTCTATGCCATTCATCTCTCTCAGTTCTCCAGGGCCAGTCCCTAATCTCAACATCCCCGCAAGAAAAAAGTTTTATCATCTGCACTTTCCAAGTGCCAAACAGAGACAGAGAGAGACTCAAGCACAACACTTGTCCTCTAATTTTAGGTGATTGGTTCAAGGTGTCTAGTTCTAATTTCTGAAGCACTTAATAACTTTATAGCACTTCATATGTTTCAAGCAAAACTGTGAGGGCTCAGCAGTTCCACAAAGAAATACATTCCTGTTCCAGCTGGGGAAGACAAGGAGTTATCTGCAAAGATCCTGGCTTGGCCTCTGTCTCAAGTAACAGAACAACCATAACCCACCCTATGGCTGTACTGTCACTAAAGGTAGCTCCCCACCAGGGCAGCTCTGAAGCCACTGCTTGCCATCCACCAACACTTTCAGGTTCCACAACAGCAGCGGGGTGAGGAATCCCTCACGTGATAACCACGTTTGCCACATGCTGATCCATTTCCAGTGCAGGATTTGTGCACACAGCAGGTCACTAGAAAACAGGCACTCACACCTGAGCCTAGGCTGAGTCACACCACCATGGCAGGTTCTGTGGTTTGGGAATGTAGGTCAAGAAATGGCAAGCAACCGGAAACAGAATCTCTTAATAGAAAATGTTAATACTACTTTTATATAACATTGAGTCCATATTTACATGTAAATTAAACACAGGAACTTCACACAATACTATATAAATAGGAAATTAATTTTGAATACCTGGTTCTAGCGACCTTTTTAACTTTCCCTTGCCACAGTCAAAGTCTGCAATGATGAACACACCAAACTCTCTCTTTTCTCAACCTGACCCTGTTTTTCCCATCCACAGTTGCCTCGATGTCTGTGTTAACTTTGTACTCAGGAGTCTGAGTACAAATAGGAAATGCCACTCATGTCCAACACAGGTGGATTCATGTTGCAGTAAGCACTCTAAATTTCTCATTTCATGCATTTTGAGCACCCAGATTTGTAATTCCACTGACACGTTTTGGTTTCTTTTCCTTTTTGGGAGCCACTCTGGCAATAGAAGAAACCAGGCAGCCTGAAGCATGAGGTGTGGCCAACAAAAACCATTGGAGCTCCCACTCCCTGCCCTGGCCAGAATGAGGACTGGGAAGAAGGGAAATGGAAGAACGCATGACAAATGGAAAAACCATACAAAGAAAAGCATGTGAGCCTGGCAGAACTAAAATCAAAGCTTTGTCATCCCAAGGAACATCACCATGCCAAAGAAGGAGGAAGAGGCACACAGCGTTGAAACAAGAGCAGGTGGAATTCATTTGCCTTGGAGGCATCCCTACACATGAACTCACACAGGCACAGAGGAAACCTTACTCTGCTATTCCTGCAGGGAACCCTCACCCTCAGGCTAACCCTAAAGCAAGCATTAACCTACTTATTGTGCCCTGGGGCAGTTTGCAGGGTGAGGAAGCTGCCTGTTTGGAAGGAAGAGGAGCAGATTTCATCTGTAGGAGAGCAGATCTATTCTATGGTCACCAGAGAGCAACAACATGAACCTCTTGTCATTTTGGCAGGCCTGGGCTAAGGCAGAGCACCCTCCTGTCCTTGTTCTGAGCCATCTCCTTCCATGAATAGGCAAAGTGTAACTTCATTAGAACAGGAGCGTCACTATTTTAGGAGCCATTTTCTGGGGCACCTTTGGAACCTTCAGCTTCTTCCTCCTGCCATTAAAGCTCTCTGACTGAGCAGGGAGGGCCAAGGCTGAGTCACCTGTGCCAGGTCTGTTCTGCTCATCTCAGGGGATGGGAGAGGGACAAGGGATGTGACCACACACCCTGCTTGCAAAACCCTGCCAAATCTCAGCTGCTCTCAAGGAGCCAAACACCACCTGCCAAAGTGGGGAGTGCCAAGACCTCCCTTCTCTGGGCATGTGCTCATGAGGTTTGAGCAGCCTTTGTCCCTTCAGAAGATTTATCGTGCATCACGTGTTTCTCTGGCTCACCAACAAACCCCAAATAGCTGCTGTTATCCCGGATCTTCAGGATCAAACACCAGGCTTCCATTCAGGTGTCTGATCGCAGCAGCAGGAGATACTGCTACCTTTGAGACACACAAATGTAGGTACTGGAGCAGAAGTCCCAGTCCTGGGTCTGAGGACAGCACAGCAACAGTGGCAAAACCAAAGTAAACAGAATTACTGAACTGGCAAAGTGAGTGGGCACCGCTAGGTTGGTCAAAACATGAGAAAGGGTGACAATGTCTGGGGGAGCAGGAGCCACAGGCACTGTGTGAGCATGCAAACAGGAGAGCCACCAGCTGGCAGTGAATGCTGAATGACTGCAGGGATGAGCTGAGGCAGTACTGCGGGCCTTTGCTGGAGGGCTGTCACCTCTGCTGTGACAGCTGCAGCCAGTGATGTTCCTGTACCTTATACCTTGGAATACACATTTAGGAAAGGAACACATGTTTCTAAGAAAGAGAAACACCAAATCTCTCGAGCTAGGAGCCCAATCCTACAAAATCTGCTCCTTTCTTCAGTTACTGAAGAAAAAGTCTCTGTGGGTGAATTCCACTGTGCCAAGATATGTAACCATATAATTTCCAACCAGAGATATCTTTACAAATACAGATCAGCTGCAGTGACCACTGTGAAGAGAGGACCAGAGCCACAAACAGGCCCATCTGATGCTTGAGAACTTAAAATCAGGATGAATCTTAACAAGGATCCTGATTTTTACCTGGGAATTCAGCAGCCTGTCCTGTTTTGCTGAAGATGATGTCCACACAGCACCACTTTGTTCCCCAAGTTTGCAGCACCCTGAAAAAATCTGCTGGAAACATCTTCGATGCTTTTGAGTAATTCTTTTGATACAGAATTGTGTTGTATTGCCTCATCTCACTGAATCTTTGCCTCCATCGAACCCAGGACCAGTTGTTTGGGTTCCTGTCACCCTAACTTTGTCTACACCAGGAACAAGGGAGCTGCACATTTACACTGTGATTGTTTTCATTTTGTTTATTTTCTCTGTCCTGCAAGTGATCAGCTTGCTTCTTTTTAAAGCCTGCAGTCAGCTTTAATCTACTTAGCTGGGATTAATGAGAGATTTGTTAAAGATTTAAAGATTTTTCACACCTTGCTTACAACTGTTTTTATCTCTAACTGTCAGGCAAAAAGCCCCATGCAGGCAAGCTGTCCCTAATGGTGGGCACGTCCATCAGGTGTGCCAAGGCTGGTGATGTGATGCTAATGGCTGATGCTTTTTGCTGGCACACTGGTGCCCTTATGGACCTGCTCAGACAGTGCTTAGAGTCTGTGTGCACATCACCCTTCATCTGCAAGACTGAGGGAGGGAGGGAGGGAGGGAGGGAGGGAAAGAGTTGCCGGCTCAGAACGTGGATCATTGCATTGGCATCAGCAGCTGCCACTGCCACAGAGCTTGGCATCGATAGGAGTGGAAAATTTGGATTATCCATCCAGCCAAGGCTGGCATTGCCTGATGGTGCATGCCTTACCCAGAAGAGGTGGAAGGAAACTGCAGCTCCTGGGGTTATTTATAACTATATCCTACAGCTCAAAACAACATCGGTGCTAGAAGAATGGAGCAGGCAGTGGAGTGACTAAGTTGAATGGGATCCCTTGTTGAAAATGATAACAGATAATGCCAATAGACACATGGCTAAACTATGCTCTGCTGGGGAGCCCCAGGCACAGAGAAGCCACAAATCACAAGTCCTTGGATCTGTGTTTCAGACAATTTGTCTCACTGAGGGACAGACAGTAAGTCCTGCAGGCAAAGGCCCCAGGACGTCCCAAGGATGGACATTCTTCCAATGCCACAGGAGAGTAATCACAGGAGAACACTGGGAGAGAGCAACAGGAATCTGTCAGGCATGCCTTGTTCAGCTGGCAAAGGCCACCACCTCAATAGAAACCCAGACCATGAATGAGGAGCAGTGTGAGAGATTCCCCATGCCCTGTCCCTTGTTACTGACCTATGGAGACCAGACAATCTTGTGTGGCAGATACAGAGGTTTTGGTGCCTGTTCTGGATGATCTTTCCTTCTCCCACCCCAAAACAGTTGTTTCCAGTTGTTCCCCAGTGGCCCTGGTCTTGCACCTTCTTCAGATCAGACCCAGCTATTTTTCTGTGCCAGCAAGGACCAGCATGGGGACAGTCACCCCTTGGTGCTGGGGTGACAGTCACCCCTTGGGGAGGGGGCAGGCACCAACCCTGACCAGCAACAAACACAAGATGCTTCAGAGTCTGGCTGTGCTGCTGCCTCTCACTGGCATGCCACACAGACCGGTTTGCCTTGGACCTGATGTGGAGGGTGTCTTCATATTCCCACACCAGAAATCTCCAATCACAGGTAAAAGCACAGTCTATGAACTCACTGCTTTGTCCTAGAGGCACTCAGTGTGACTCTCACTGTCACAGCCTGTACCTGCATCCACTGAACAAACCACACACACACCCCCACAGAATTTTGAAACTCATGGAAAGTGTGAGATTCTTCACTTGGGAGGCATCTAACACCGAAAGTGATTTGGAACCAGGGAGATAAACATTTGGGTTTTACAATGGAAACACAGACTTTCAAGAATAGAAAACCACACTATCTTTCCCACAGAGCTGAGGAAGGCTGACGCTGAGCTGCCCTGACCCCTGGGCTCTCGCATCCGGCAGCTCCTCATCAGATGCTGCCCAGAGTGGCAAGCTGTGACTCATGCAGCTTTCTACGGGCCTGCACATTATTATTTATCCTCTCCCTGTGCAGACATTTCAAAACAGTGGCTTGCCCAGGTGCAACAGGCCAAATGCACTCTCTTGGTGCACCCCAGATCACCAGACATGCAAAGAAGATGGAGAAAATGTCTTAATACCTGTCCTGAATGTCCGGATGTTCCAGAGACCTTTGCAGTGCTGGCACTGAAGGCTGCGGCGCTGGACAGGACACTCAGGGTCCCTCCGCTGGCAATGCCAGCCCTGCGCTGAGCTTGCAGCTCTCCCCCAGGCCACAGGGCTCATCTCCGAGCAGGGACTGCACCTGGCGCAGAGCAAACCAGCAGGAATCCCTCTGTGCGGGTCGGGAGAGGCTCGAAGCGGCTCCTCAGTGCTCACCACGCCTACAAGCTCACTTACCTCAGGAGTGCAGGGACTCTGTGGCTGCTGAGAGCCCAAGGGACATGAGCAAGCCCTGGCTGAGCCACCTGCGGGACTGCCTGGCCATGCAGCCCGCTGCCCTGGCCCTAGCCCTGTGTCCTCATAGAAGTTCGAGAGGAGCAGGTGGGAGCACGGTAGAGGGAAAAATGGGAAATAAAGCAGGAGGACAGGGTGCGAAGGGGGCCTCGGTTCTTATTCCCAGACGTTTGCACTCCCAGACTCAAGCAGACTTTGCAAAGCGAGTGTGGACCCTCCTGGCAGGGCAGCCGGCAGCTGCTTCCCCACGCTGCAGTTTTTATAAATTCTGGGAAACACTTTTAGACAGACACTGGCACTCATAAATTATACAACTCATTTGCATATTCCAGTCATGAGACATTATGCAAATGTGACCTGATTTGCATAATGGATTCCTCTTGTCGCTTCACTTGCTTCATGCTTTTAAAAAACAAAATGAAATAAAATGAAAGCACAGGAAGGTGAAAGCAGCGAGTTCCCAGTGCTGCTGCGCCTCCTCCTGCCACACTGTCACCCTCACCAGCAGCACGCTGGGGCAGGGAGAGTGAAAAACCAAAGCCCTCATGGGTTATTTCTCTCGTAATTACAACAAACTAACTTTTCCTTGGTTTTTGATGCTTCACCCCAAGCACCACATCGGAGCCGATTAGGGGAACTGAGCTCTGGCAGGCAGGACAAGACCGTGACGGCTGGGGGCCTCTGATGCTCCATGATGCCAGGCAGGGCGCTCGGGCTGGGGAGTCGTGTGGCGTGAGACGTTCTGGGCTGCCATGAGGCTTCGGGGCACAGCTTCCCTGCTGGAACTTCAACCGCACTCATTTTGAAAGACAGGCACACGGCAGAGGCGAGGGGAGGGGTTGTGTCGATTGTTTACAGCAAAACACAGTGGCGAGCTGCTGGAAGGACGAGGCAGTGGTGCCAGCCGCCCCGGCACGCTCCAAGAGGCGACGGCCGCCCGTCCATCCATGCCTTGGCAGGGCCGGTCCAGCTGCGGGCGCGTCCCGGTCCCCCTGCCCCACACCAGGCACAGCCGTGCCAGGCGGCTGGCGGCCGTACCCTGTGGGAAAACTTAACTGTAATTCTTCAGCTTTTAAAATCAATTAACCCGTGTGTTAATTAACATCAAGTCGACGGGAGGAGGAGGAGGAGGGGAGAGCGGGAGGGAGGAGGGAGGAAAAGAGCTGCAAGGGCGGATGGCAGCGGAGTTGGCACAGTGCCATCCATTCAGTGGCAACGCCACAGCTCCCTGCGATCGCGGCAGCGGGTATATGTTACGGGGGCCCTGAGCGCGGGCCAGACAGTGCTGTAGAGCCAGGGGAGATTATCCAGACCCCCAGGAGCAAATGCAGGCAGCGACAGCAGGCGCAAGTGCCAGGATTACAGACCGGGCTCCTCCACCGCCAGCCCTTCCTCGGACGCACACCATGGGGATGGGGCTCCCCCGCCAGCGCTGCACAACTCAGACTTCCAGCACTTTTTCCCCCTTAGACATCATTCTGCCGCAGTGGAGCCAGCACAACGGATGCTTTCACACCCTGCGAGACAAAGGCCGTCGTCTCCGCCATGACACCGCGCCGTTCCAAGCCGAGGCCGGCATCTTGGAGTCTTTAAAAATAAATGGAAAAGGGAAATGCGAACAATAAACACGGCAATCGAAAAAAACCTCATCAACAAACCCCTTGTGCCCGCTTTCCATGCCAGGGGCAACGTGGGCATCTGTCGCAGCAGAAGGCGTTCGTGTGGGGCTCGCTTTTTTTTTTTTTTTGGCTTTTTTTTCCCCCGCAAGCTGTTGGCGTGTTTTGCCATTCAGGTTCGTTTACAATTAATGCCAAAAAAACCCCAACCACACCCAGCCCAGTCAACAACAAACAAAAGGGAGTAGTCGACAGGAAGGGAGAAATGCCCAGAGAAGCTGCAAGAATGCGAGCTCCAGCCGATGCCATTTGCCATTTGGACAACTCAGGGAAAGGTGCCAAATCTGCAGCTCGGGAGGGACCCCGAGCAGGGAACGCGAAGGTCTCCGAACAGCCGAGGGAAGGAAGAGAGGAAGGAATATCGCTCTCACAGGGCAGGATCAGACTGCATACAGCCTCTGCTGGGAGGAGAGGGAATGTTTGACGGTGTACGAGATGCCTGTGTATGCACATGCACACGGAGCAGTGCGTACAGACACACAGACACAGGCACACACTGCCTCGGGTCGGTGCAGAGGAGCTGTGTGAGCGGGGTGAGGAGATGTGTGTGTGCAGAGCTCTGTGTACACACGCGCGCGTCCGTGTGCGGGTGTTTATTCGTGTGCACGCGTGTTAACACACGCAGGGAGATGTATGTTTGTGTGCCTCAGTGAGAGAGAACGACAGGCAGTGAAGAAGACACGGACACAGACACACACACACTCACCCACCGTCAGTATACATCCCACTTTTTGACCTAGGTGTACACGGAAGACAAAATAAAAATCATACTGGAGCAGCAAGCAGGCAGCAGAGATTTATCTACATTCACTGCTATCACCAGGGAGATGAATGGGGCCGATCTGAAGCCCTTCACGAGATCCACTATGGGAGTGAAGGAGGAGGAGGGATGCCACACAGACATGCACAAACTTGAAGACAGAGAGATTTGGAAGGTGCTACTTGTTAAACCCAGGTGGCACTCGGAGGGCAAGCAAGGGAAGGAGCCGAGAGGGCACTTCACGGGGTTCGGAGGGCGCGAGGGCTCCTGGACAAGGGCGTCAAGGGACAGCTGGCTACTTACGTTGTCTGCGCTGCTGAGGATCCTGCAAGGTGTTCTGTTGGCACTGGGCGCTGAGCCAGGGAAGGGCACTGGAGACAAAAGGGAGAGACAAAAAATAAAGTCATACAATGGGAATATTAATTGCCTTTCTTGCGGATTTTACAAAACTCACAAAATGTTTTCTTTTTGCCTGGTGGTATTTTGTTTTCCTGAGGTTTTTTTTTTTTTTTTTTTTTTTTTTTTTTTTTTTTTTTTTTGGTGGATTGGTGCATTTCCCTTCTGCATGGAAAATACTAGCATGGGATCTACAGCCCAGCTACAGGGCTCGGGATTAACAGTGCTGGCATCTTTTGGGCATATTTTTTCTTTTAATGAATGAGCTTTCGCTGTTAATGAGGAATAATCGTTTGGCTAATGAGCTTTGAAACATTAAGAGAAAAGAGGGTTTTTTCCTGTTAATTGCCCTGGTGCGACCGCATGGATGGATTACAAAAGACAGCAGTAGGAACGCAGTACAAAGAGGGGAAATGTCTCCTGGAGTGGGATAAATGCAGAGATGGGTGATACATCCCTGCACCTCTCCTTCCTTCGCTCTCTCTTACTCCCTCTCTGCCAACTGCTATGGGTTTCCATAACTCCGCAATCAAAGTGGATGCTCGGGGAAGATTATTATAGTCAAACAGTGAAGCGTCGGCGGCTAATGTCTCCAGTGTTTAATCATCATACAGTAGAATGGTTTTATGCATATTTCATTTGCATATCATTAAACCACGCTAGCGCGGGACATTCAGAGCTGGAGAGGTACAAAGTTGGGGGGAGAGAGTGGGAGAGCGAGAAGGAGACAGAGGGAGGAAGGTCCCTGTGATGCAAATCTTCAAAAGCCAGGGACTTGTTCCATGATCTGTCTTCTACTTTTACTAATATCATGATGACTTGGAAACCTTTGAAGTTGGATATAACCTTGGATTCTTCTAATTCCAGCAGAGTGATGTATTAGAAAGGGGGAAATGATGCTGCACTAGACCTTTAAAGGAATATAAGCTCCAGTGGAATGGAAATAGGAGCTCTTTGGGGAATGAACTGGCAGAGCTAGCCACAGCTTCAACATCACACTGCTGTGTTCATACTGGTAAAGGATACCAAAGTAATACAAATGAAATGAAGACAGCATATATATTAAGATGGTGATTATATTTACTCTTTCCCTTTTCCTTTTTAAAGGCACAAAGAAGGATGGAACCAGCGGTAATTTACACGCTAATTAGCAAACTGTTGCCTCTTTTTGTGTTTGTTTTTCTTCTCTATTTTGGAGAGGGGTGTTTTCCCCGCTGAAGTGATTAATCAATTATTTGGTAGCACAGATCCTTCTCCACTGGCACTGATCAGGAAGAGAAAGCGGTGGCTGCGGGGGGAGGAACACAGTGGGCTCTTTGTAGATCTTATACATGCACAACATATTAATTGGGGTCTTTATAAAGCTCCCTCAATAGACTGTTTCTTTCCTGGAGACCAGCAGCTGTTTAGCCACCGTTGGCGACTCTTCAAACATGCCTTTGGCTGGGGGCAATTCTGCCACTGTTTGTTGTTGTGCTTTATTTTCTCTCTCCACAGCGGGGGCTGCGGGTGTGATGCTCCCACTGCCCACGCTTCTGTACAGGAGATGGACAGACAGAATCAGTACCAAGAAAATCTCTTGAGATGGACGGGGAACTCTGCTTCCAAATGAAATGCTGTTTTATATTTAAATTACTTTCCTTTTCCTCCCCACTTCTCCAAGTCTTTGTGTCGGTTATGAATATTCAGATGAGCCGTGATGTGATTACACTGTACAATTACTTGTGTCCATGATAGAGGCAAAGGCACTGAGGAAAGACAGAGCCCGATGAGATTGGAGCTCATTTGGGGTTTGTTTTCTGTATTTTCCCCCATCTCTGTGGCACTGCGGCACATGCAGATGTCGCTGTTGTTCTTCATAAAGCCCTAATGATATGCAAAAGCATAATGACCCCATTTGGGTTCAGAGCATCAACGAAATATTATTGGGGGGGGAATCCTAACTGAAGGAATGTCCACATAAATTATTTTTATTTAAATCAAGAGGTGGCAGTGAGGCAGAGGAAGTCACATGAATACATGCATAATATGAGCAGACAGAAAGGTTATCGCCAAGGAGAAGAGGGTTTTGCACTGTGCCTGGGACAAACAGGCTCATTTGGGGAAATCGTTCAGCCCACCATGTGATTTACTTATTTATCATCATTCATCCCTCAGCCGGGGCACCAGGTGTGCTCGCTGCTGGAGACCTGGAGTGCTGGGAGCCGCCTGGATGATTCCTCGTTATCATTCAGAAATACCACGAAGTGTGCGGTGGAAGTGGGACAGGAGAAAAGGAGCTGCAGGGAGAATGTTTTAAGTGCTGTAGCTCAGTGACAAAGGAGGGGTCTGATGACAGCTTGACGATGGAGTGACAACAGGCCATCCAGGTCAGGCTGATGCCAGGCTGGCACCACGCTTCCAAGGGACAGAGTGCCGACTCAGGGGCTGGTGGGTCCCCACCACAGGTCAGTGGGACACGGGGTCCTGGGGCAGAGCAGCTCTGGCCACTGAAGCCTGCTGGGGACAGGGAGTCCAGAGCTCCAGCTGGTCACATCCACCCTCACCCACTTTCCTCAGAGTAGTGAATGGTTCCTGGATATAATAAATACAAAAAACATGCGTGGGGAACAGGACCCCTTGGTTGCTCTGTCCAGATGCTTTTCTGGGCTGGGACCTGCACCCATGTCCATCAGCAAGGAGTGAACAAAGAGAGGCAGAGTGAGCCAGCAGTCAACAGCAGTGCTGTTGTGACATCAACTGTGTGACATGAGCTCAGGGATCTGTGCCTCTTATGTTTGCCCTGCACTGATCCTGGACAGCTCTACAGCCTCCTCACACCTTTGTGGTGGGCAGGACTCGGGCTGCAGAAAGACATGGTCCCAGGGAGAGAGTACTGTTTTCCTCTCCACTCAAAAAGGGACAGGCAGGTGGAGAGGAAGGTCAGTTATAGATGGGACCCACTGTGAGAGAATCCTCCTCTGCTCCCACGCTCTGGGCATGCACAGACCGTACCTGTGGCTCCAGAAAGACTCCTGAGCAATTCCTTGGTGGTCAGGGCAGGGAGGCCCCATTGTCTCTAAGGGTGTGTGGCAGGCTCAGCAGTGGTGAGAGCCTCCCCAAAGGAGGCTGTGGCCCCCCAGGCACACAGGGGGCCTAAGGCAGGCCATCCTCAAAGCAGCAGTGAGACCCCAGACAGGAGGGTTACACTCTAGTCTGTGTCTTAGGACCAGTGTGCAGAGGGTGCAATGATCCGTAGACAAGAAGGCAGCTGCTGCCCCACGCTCTTCAGACTCCTGACCACAGGCCCATCCCGCTGTCACCTCCCTCCATTCCCTTCCCACATCTCAACACACGTGTCCCTTCTGCACTCCCTCTTCTGCAAAGGCGTATAGGAGACTAAGAAAACGCAACAGGCTGCCAGGTCTGATCAAAACCAGGACACCAGGACAGCCTCTGGACAGCAATTCCAAACTTGGGCTTGCCACTGCAAAACTTGTGGACATCGAGGATAACCCAAGAGGCCTGGCCCAGCAGCTGAGCGTGAACGTCCTGCCCATGCCCACACAGCCTCTCAGGGCACAGCTGTATTGCCATCCTGGTGACAAGGAACCTGCAGTCAAGCCAGCCCGGACCCACGCGAGCAGCCCAAGGCCGTCTGTGAGGAACAGAGAAGCCATGATTAGATGGAATGATCTGAACAGATCATAGAGTCATATCATGGAATGGTTTGTGTCGGAAGGGTCCTTAATGAAAATTTAGTTCCACCCCATCAACCGCCCAGCCAGTGCCTTCCTAAGCCTGGCACTGCGGCACTGCTGCTCTGGACGCTGCAGAACACCAACCCTGATGGTGCTGCTTGGCTCTGCCTCTTCTTTCTGGTCTCCAGCCTCAAAGCAGCTCAGTACCAAGGTGTCCAGACCCAACAGAGCCTGGGAATATGGAACAGCTGAAACCAACAGAAAGCAACTCTACAGAAAGGCCACGCCCCCACCATGCCCTTGTCATCGTTCCAGGTGCGGAACCCTTCCCCCATGTGGTTGTTGCAGAGCAGGGTGCCCAATCCTGAATGGTGCCTTGGCATGCCCTGAGCCTTAGGGGAGGGACTAACAGGGCAAAGCCTGAGCAGAAACCTGTCCCAAGGTGCAGAGTAAGACAAGGACTCATGGACGGGCTGGGAGGCACAAACATGGCGGTGCAGTGTCACCATTCCTTCCCATGTATGTGCTGATGGACAGCCCTCCCTGCCAGTTCCATGGGCCTGTCCCCTCTGTCCATAGATCTTGGTGGAGCCAGGTGCAGCTCAGTGCAGCCCATCACCCTAACAATGGCTGGCTGACAGCCTCAGAGGGTTTTCTGATCCAGACATGGAGCAGGCTGCAGAGCAGATTGATGGCTCTAGCCATGGCCTCACTTGGCTGGCACTTCTCCTGCAGTCCTCAAGGTTTCTTCTCCTGCTGCATGTCAGACAGGATCTGGCACTCCAAGAGGAGCCCAAAGGCTGGGGACTGGAGAGAGGGGTCCAGCAGCCTGCTCCTCAGGTAGAGAAACACCAGGGAACAAAGCTTAGGACCAAACCCAGCCAGAGTCACTGTTTCCATGAGTGCTACCAAAGAGGAGCACGAAGGAGACTGTGCTCTGTGCTGGGAAAATGAGCATGGAGCATATCGTGGGTGAGGCAGAGGAAGAGGGGGGCAGCCCACACTGAGAGCTCACCCGTGACACCCCATGGGGCACCCCACTCTGCACAGTGCCCAATGTGCTCAAATAGCTCCTGCCACTTCCAACGTGCACAGATTGGAAATATGACCAGAAATATCACCCCAGGGTCCAAGACACTCAGATTGCAGCCGTTTGGAATGGTCAATTGACCATTTGGAAGTCTCCCCATGGAGACTTTAGGAAAGGGCAGCTCCCAGAGCAGGAGCCATTGTGTTGTTTGTCAGTCCACCAAACATCCTGAAGAAATTGCTAGTTAGGAAAAGGAAATTCAAGCATTTATAGAATATATTGCTATTCAAAATACCAAAAGAATTGTTTTGCAAATAGTAGCACTGCTGAAGAGGGGAGAGAAGTACATCAGTCATTTGATATTACATATAAGCAGTTTATTAAAGAATTAAATATTTATAGACTATAAAGCAAGCAGGGCGATGAGTTGCAAACAGCTTGCTGAGAAGTATGTTATAAACATTGAGTCTGTCAGGGACTAATAAAGTATGGAGAACACAAATGTTTTATAAAATCACCAGGCCAGTGATGAATCTCCACAGCTGAGATGCTACTGAACCTATGGAGGTTCTTGCTGCACCATGACCCCAGAGCCAGCACAGGAGGGATGGAGTGGGATGGGGCTGTGTGACTGCAGACACGCCAAGCACTAATGGGAATGCACACGATTCAGTGCTTGGAGAAATTCGATTTTTCACGTTATTCTAAACACAGATCTATTAATAGGAAGTTCAGGAATTTTCAGAGAGTTCAAGGCACTTCCCTCTTTAGCTTTTTATTGCTGCTAATCTTCCACTTCCAACAAAATTAAAGTTTCAGATGAAGGTCCCCTTCCCTTAAGAGATAGCCCCAGGCATCAGTTTCCCTGTCCCCAGCAGTCCTCTGCAGCATCTAGACTCATGTTTGGAGAGCAGCAGCTCTCTCCACCACAGACACAGCACATTTGCAAGGAACAGCTATGACTTTCAGAGACTGCACAAGAGGAACCAATAGGTTGTGGCAGACCCCAAGGACAGGAATACCTTTCTGTTGGCAACACTGGGGGAAATGGCAGCTGATGGTAGCAATGGGCATTTTTTCCTGCATCATATAGACAGGTTTCATTTTCCAACAGACATGAGTGACAGCAGTCTTGAGGATATTTCTGTTCTGTTACTAGTGTAGATAAAAGACTCACCAGACTACTTTGTATTTTTGTGCAGTCAAGCCCAGGCCCAGAAGTGATTTTTAATATAGGGTGAACTATATTAAAATATATATTGGTCACGTCCAGGCAGATTCCTAATAGCCGTCCCCACAATTTCAAGCCTGGTGGGGTAGATGAAGCTCCCAAGGGCTCCAGGCGTTCCTGACCATTTGGAATGCACTCTCTTTGCCAGCCATCAGGACTCAGAACCACCTGAAACTCCCAGTTCCCATTCCTCAGGCACCACCACCCTCCCGAGGCAGCAGCCAGAGCGGGGTCTGGCACTCAGAGATGGGGGGCATGGCTGGTGCCTCCTTCCTGACTCAGGTAAGTCCTTATGAGGTGCCCACGTTAATTAACACAAGAATAAGCAGGCCAAGAATTGTCTGGGGTTGGTGAAGACAGATTCCATTTAGTAGACAGAGGGAAACCTCCATTTGCCAGCTGCTCTTTCTGCACTCAGACAAGGTGGGAGATTTTCATCCTCTGAGATGTAATTAACACAGATTTTTTTCAATAATTTGCAGTAATTATTCAAGCTTATTTGCCAGGGAGGGTATATCGGACTAAATTTTGGGTTAAATAGCAACCTTCGTTATCCTGTGTGGAAACGAATATAGCAAGGTTTAGGTCTCCCCAAACTCAAAGGCTACAGAAGGTGTATCAAAAAGCACAGCCCTTATCAAAGGCACAAACCCCATTAGTTACAGATGGATTGCTTGAGTGGTTTCTCTCTCTCGAGCCCAGAGCCTGTTAGCTTCAGGGGTTTCTACAGGAAAGTGTGGTACCTCCCAGAGAGCATCATAACCAAATTCTGTTGTTTCTGTGCTGCTAGAGCTGCTCTGTCAGCACAAGCTCCACCACTGACTAAGCCCTGCAAGGATCCCTAAGCACAATCCCAAACTGGGACAATATCCACTGAGCTTCGCTGTTCCTTTCTCCCCATTCTCCCTTCCTCCAGCCCAGCTCTCACCTCTCCCCACATCAGCACACCATGACATTTTGCACCCTCACGTAGGTTTCTACACCCCAGTGATTTTACCAAATATTATTCTATCCCTCTCCTTCCCTACAATCCTAAAATCATGGAGCACCGTGCCACATACTGGGGTTACTGGTAGCCAGGCTGTGCCTCCATTGCATTGACGAGCTCTTGGCAGGACACACAGCCCAGCTCTTGGCCTGTGCCCCTCACTGCTGTTGCAGATTTTGGGGCTGTGCCCATTTCCTTTCAGTTCCACCCCTCAGGGCTATCAGGACACATCAGTTCATGGCACAACTCACATTTGACACGTTTCAAGTTACATTTACCCTATGGTCCTTTGCTCCTGAAGTGTTTTCCCTCATCTCCAGGCACCCTCCAGCACTCACACCTCCTGATATCCCTCTCTCCCACCTAGATGCTTCAGCGGGTTTTTGTATTGCTGGAATCTGAGGTTCCATCTCCCTTGTCTGTCACAGAGCCAGTTCAACACTGCCATCCATTTCTAGTGCTGACACCTTAGCCGACCTCATTCCTAGAGCCACTTTGGACACAGCTGTGCCTCTCCTGGCTCCCCAGGTGTGGATGCAGGAACCCCACCCTACTTTCAGACCAGGATGGACTTGTTACTAACACACTGTTTGTGCTCTCTCCTCCCAGTCCCTTCCCTCTTGAGGCCTTGCTGCACCTGCTTGAGCTGCTGTAAAGGCAGAAGTTCCCCAGCCCCTCAGCTCTCACCTCACCTTCTTTGTGAGGACAGGAGAACAAGGAAGAGACAGACTGCTCGGAGAGAATGCTGCAAGATGAGAATCATCAGCACATTTTACTGGCATATTCCCACCTCCTAGCATTACGACCTGCAGGATGGAGTAAGGAGTTCAAGCTGAGTATGGATTAAATACCTTTGTGCCCAAGCAAGCATCAGACTCACAGGCCAAATCAAAAGAGGAGATATTTAAAGGTGCGCTTGCTGTTCCTCTGTAAGCATTTTGCAGATCTCTGTGTGGTGCCAAGCATTAGTCAGGCAGCTAACATGCATCACTCAGGCCAGGAAACCCCAGGAGAAAGGTAATGACAAACACAGCTCTGTGTGAGCCCAGTGATTTCAGCCAGCACCACAGGAACTGACTGTCCTGTCAGGCATTCAGGGGGTCATATCTGAGCTATTGCAAACTTCCCATCACATCTTCCCTGCCCACACATATGTGCAGAGCCTGTTTGTTGTCCATGGCTGGAGCCAGAACTTTGTGAATGGAGAATGAACTGTTCAGGCTTAGAAATGAGATAACCTGAAAAACATACCACTACTTCCCTGGACAACATCACTGTGAAGGCACTTGTGCTCTAGGATGTCAGACAGTCATGTTTATTTTTTAAGTGAGAGAATTAAAAGGGACATTTGGCAGTGGACCTCCTGCCTCATGACTGCCTGCACAGGAATATTTCTGCATCTTGTTAAAAAGATCGTGATTAAGTCAACACCTGATTTATCCCAATCTCTTCTTTCCTATATTCCTGTTGCTCTGGGCAGGGGCTCAGCCAGCCATGCCTGGAGCCAGAGCCCCAGCAGTGCTGGGGAGTGCAAGGGTGCACATGCCAGGGGATCCTTGCATGACAGAGCCTTGGACTCTCAGCATGACGGAAAAGGGTTTTGCAGGTCTTCCAACAGACAGTAACACAATAAACACCCCCAAACTTGTCTGCTATAACAAAACAGTTTTATTACAGAAAGGTTCCAAATTGAAAATTATCAATGTGCTTTTAGGAGCCTGTGGAGATAGATCACCTGTACTCACTGAAAGAAGAGAGGTGATTTTAGAAGCTACAGTTAGAACCTGCTCTCTCCTCCTTCCTTTTCAGCCAAGGAAAAACATAAGAAACAGGGGCAGAAGGAAAACAATAGCTTAGGAATTCCACAGCTTCACTTTCCTGACAGCATCTTATCAAAATTCTCTTACTGTTTGCCATTCCACAGTTTATCCCTGCCATTGTGGTTTTCTATGTCCAGGTTTATTCATGATATACTAAGCAAAATAACATGATTGTTGGTGTCTCACCATACAGGGATCTAAATAGTGATCAGACATTGACAGAATTTGCATCCAGTGCCATAGGCCACACAACCCCCATGCCCTTGGGGTAAAACATACAGACCACAGACTCACAGCACTGTCTGGGCTGGAAGGGACCTTCAGAGGTCGCACCAAGGAGGGACCAAAGTTGGCCTTTTCCTGTCATTTTGCAAAAAGGTATCTCTGAGCTCCCAGAAAACAGGTAATACAACACGAACAGTTACACTGAACACTTACAGGCAGATTGACCAGAGTGCTTTCAAAGAAGCCCAGGCATTCCACACACCTCAGGTTCCAGGCTGCTGATCTAACCTAGCAGCTATTTAAACTATTGAGTCTTAAGCACGGGAAACAAACTATTCCTTTTCCCTTGGCAGCAACATCTTCATGTTTGAAAGCTGTTGTCATATCAGCCTCCTCTACTGTTATCATAAAATTTGTACCTAGGAGCCAAAAGACAGGACAAAACAGAGCTAGAATGTTGCCTCTCTAATTTTGCTGACTTACCTGTTTAGAAGTATGAGCCACCATTCTAGAAGCAATATCACATTAGCACCAAAAGCTTCCCAAAATTGATTCCCAGCCTACATTTACCTTCATAAATAAATGTAGAGAATCAAGTTGTTATCTTCTTATCAAACACCACAAAAGTCTGGCCCAAAATAGCACCTTCCCCTAGCAAAGGGTTCCCACTGGTTCATTGTTCATTCATTCCTGTAGGAATAGTCCATTCTGTTTGTATGAGTGTGCTGGAATGGCTTAGGGGTGAGATGGGTTCCTAAAGTGTCCAACCTTGTGATTCATAGTCAATGCTCTTGAGAAGGAACAGGTCAGGTGCTAATCCTCTCTGTTTTGTCTGCCACAAAAAGCAGCATGTGACACATCAAGGGTTTGCCCTGAATTTCTGCGGCAGATGTGCAGCCACCCCAGCAGGACATGAGCTGTACACACCTGGGGGGCCCAGTCAGACCAGGGCTGGTGAGGGGAGCACCACATCAGACTGCCATCAGCCTGCCTGCCTCTAACATGAGACCCGCCCATCTCCACTGATGGCTGTTTAATTCAAAGGCTGCTCTAAAGGATGTGATTTTAATGAGCACACAGCTCAGATCAGGAATACTGTATTTCTTTATCCTGAGCGATGAAGTAGGCACTTGGACTCTTTGCATTGATTTCTAATCTGCTATTTCATACTCTGAGAGTGAGCCCTGGAAACCACGTTCTCTCAGCTGCTCTCTGAGGATTTCTGTAAGAGCAGCTGAGGTTGCTCAGGCCAAAAGGGAGGACCCAAATAACAGAGTTCCAAACTTTACTCAGCCCACAGCTCTTCAGCCTGGCCAACCAGAGTAGTAGTAGTAATAATAATAAAAACAATAAGAACAACAACAACAGGAACAATAATAATCACAGTTGTAATGAGAGAAGACATGTGAAGACTTTGATGCAAAGGAGCCCTGCTCCTCAGGGTGTAGGCAAGTTCCACCTCCCCAGAGTGGGCAAAATGTTTGGAAGACAGGAAGGTAAAAGCACCTGGATCTCCTAATCAGAAAGGCAAACGCTGACATGGACCCACCCTCAGATCCACAACTGGCTTTTGCCTCGTTGCCCACGTGGCCCAGAGCCACAGCTGGGCAGGAGCCTGTTCTTGGTTCCTCAGGGCCTGACTTTCAGGAAAGCCCTAGTACAGTCACACTCCTTTCCCATTAAACCTGGGTCTGGTTTCTGACAAGGAGCACCTGTAATTAAAGTGACAAAAATCTTCTTTCCAGATGCAGAGGAGACCTTTATTATTTGTTACTATAGGGCAAAAGCTTATAGGTTTTATTTCATTGCAGTAACTTTTGTTTCAGAGGTCATGAAACACACCTTCTTCTTCTTAACAACCAGCACTGGGGATTTAATTCCTGTGCATCCTCTGACAAACTGCATCCCACAGACATCGATGCCTACTGCCTGCAGGTCCTCTAACCGGGTCCCAGCCACCCTCACACCACCCACTACTGTAATTTCTGTGGAGCCAGAAATATTCTTTAGACTCCTTGGCTGCTGTGAAGCCAGAGCTGTAAAGTCAGATCTTTTCCTCCTTTAAATGTGACTGGCTATTTACTCCCTAACAATTCTGCTTCAGAGCTGATTTAGCATTTTTATTGGAATGTGAAAGCTCTTAAAAGAAGAAAAAAATCTAATCAGGCAGAAGAGATAGAAAACTTGCTGAATTTTTTCTCCCCCCTTTGCACCCCTTCAATCCTATCAAAAGCACATCTTCCATTCATTGCTTCCCCATGTCATTATGACAAGCGGCTACAAATCAATAGCGGCAGCAGAGGCGGCCCCGGCCCGCGCGCGCCCGTGATAAAGATTCACTCTCAACCCCGATTTGCTAATAGCACATAATAGCAGCCATTGGCGCCCCGCATTAAATCATACATTTCACTCTGCGTTTATTATGGGATTTTTAAAACTCCTCACCAAATTGGATTTTCTCGACGGTCTCTAATTTCCACATTTATCATTTAACATTAAACTCCTCTGTGGGGAGGGGGTTGGGAACTGGGGAAGGAAGAGAGGAGCCATGCAATTCTGTATTTTCCTCTTTCTTTTTTATGAAAACCCATAAATAATCCCAGGTATAGGTGCCATCGGCCCTGAAGTTTTATATCTATAAAATACTGGAATTTAGGATAGAATAGCTTTGAGACTCAGCTTACCTTCATGCAGCCCTGATAAATAAGAGGAAATTAAAGAGAGAGCCATAAGGAAACAGATTTTAAATAACAAATCAAATAAACAAAATATTCAACAAAGTGAGTGAGTATGAAAGCACTAGTATGAGTATGAAAATGATGGTCAATTTCCTCATTTGAAAGAGCTAGTAGCAAGGAAAGATGGACCAAAAAAAATTTTTAAAACGCCAACAAAACATACACAAATAAAACCTTATTGTCTCTTTTCAGTTCATAGAAAATAAATTTAGCAAATAAAGTGAAAACTTAACAACAGAGGAGCTTTGCTGAGGCAGAGAACAAGAATCCTGCAGTCTGGGTGAGCAGAGGACTGCATCAGAGAAGTGATCAGGGAACTCTCCCCAGTCCATCCCAGTATCAGACACTCGCTCAGAGAAAACAGGGGACTGTCCCTGCTCTTACACCGAGCAGAGCTGCTCAGCTCATGCGTATCAAGGCCCAGATCCTTCATCATCTTGGCCTTGGAAGAATCATCCAGACCCGAGGCTACTGGAAGCACTCTCCACTCAGACATGAATTTGATTCTGGCACGAACAAAGGCCATGATTCCTGAAACAGGCAGTGATGTGATAAAGGCATGGTGAATGAAGCTTTCAGTGTTTGTGATTTCCAGCCATGAGACATGAACTCAATCAGCCTCTGCCCAATGTCCAATTAGTACAATCACCTCAATTCACATACTACTGGACTCTGATAAAAGTGCTGGGAGATTTCTGTTCTGGTGTATTTTGAGAGAGCTCTTAGAGATAAAAATCCTCAGTTCAGCTGCTGAGTCAACCACATCACAGGCCACACTCCAACAGCTCTGGGCCTTTTACATCTGCATCAACATTGTTCTGAATCCAGCTGAACGCAGGGGCAGCAACTCTAATTATCTTCTCTTAAACTTACAGCAGAAGTCACAACATTCCAAATCCTCTCTTTTGAAGTGTTACCTGATCCCCTGAGCATTGGCAGCAGTAGCAAAGGCTGGCAGGTGTAAATGCTCCTTGGAATCAGTCACCTCGCACAAAGCCAAAGACCATCCTGGCATGGTTTTTCCCTCCTTGGAATGGCTGGTAACTTTCAGGGAATACAATTGTTACAGTTGTTGAATGTGACATTGGCCACCGTCAATTTAATGAGTCACAGACTGAGCTCTGGTGCCTCCACAGGAAGCAATGTGTGTCCCTCCTATCTACGGCTAGAACATGAACTTGGCCAATGCAAAACTCAATCACCATTTACTTACTAGAGACATCTGTTCAAAATCAGAACATCAGCAACCTAGGAACACAGCAGAAGGAAAGAATGTCATACTTTAGGGTAAGAGCCTTTTTTACTTTAATCATTCCACACAGTAAAGGACAAAGAATCCACAGACAAACACCTTGCTGCACAGCAAGTTTAAGGATGTGCTGGGGTCCCATTTCCTGTTTTTCCCTACTTTTTCTGTGGCATTGCCAATTCAGTTTGAGACTTTCTGCTACCATTTCCTACTTCTTAGTTTCATACCTGCATTCAGGCACAGGAGCATTCCCTATGTGCTGGTGAATATACACTTTCCAGCTCTTCCCACTATTCCTTACAGCTCCAGAATCCAAAACGTCCTGTGGCTTATTGATCCACCTAACCACACTTTGCCACCGATCTTTGCATTCTTTCTTACTCATGCATCAGAGTGGAAAGTGACACATCACTTTCCAGCTGACCTGAAGGGTTTTCACACCATGTAGTCACAATTCCCTAACAGCCACTCTCCTTCAGCTGCATGTGCTAGAAAAATATCCAGTATTACCAAAGTAATTCTGCAGTTCTTGAGCAGACCAGGTGTGGTGGTGATGAGGGTGGTCAGGCCCTGGCAAAGGTGCCCAGAGCAGCTGTGACTGCCCCATCCCTGGAAGTGTCCAAGGCCAGGCTGGACAGGGCTTGGAGCAACCTGGGATAGTACAGTTGTAAGATGACAAGAGTTCCATAAAGCTTATTTTTACCCCAGCAAATAAAAGGCTTCACTAAAACAAGTTGAGCAGGATTCGCACAACTGGCTTCTTGGCTAGCTTCTGCCAGCTTTGTGTCAGTGGGATGAGGCCCAGAGCCAGCCCGCCAGGACCGTCCCTTTCGGAACAAATGGATAAGATGACAGAACACATCAGTTGTAATGTTTCCATTTTCCCACCTTATTGAGAATACACTGAAAAGTTTCTCCTCACATCTTATTAAGAGACGAACCTCGGTGCTAAACACAATTGCACTGAAACGTGAAAAGCTAAAGCAGTGCTTTTATTTTTTGAGGACGGTAAGAAGGCAAACAATGTAAGGAACAGTGCTAAAACGGAAGAGGGTCTGTCCAAGGGAGAGCTACAGCAGGGCAGGATTTTATATTGACCACCTTCCACCTTCCTGATATAAAAGAGGATTTTTCAGTATTGTCCAGTGCTGAAGTTCTGGCACTGGAAGGCAGCAGTTCCATCCTTCAAACCAAAGCTGTAGATGACCTCAAACAGCTTAAGACAGATCTGCTTCAAATCCATCCAGACCTGCTTCTGGCCAGTGCAAAGCACAGACTCTAGCTAGAAGAGTTTTGGCGGTTTTTTGTTTTCAGTTGTGTGAAAAGGTACCAGGCACTAAAGCTGACCTGCATTTGCTTTTACATTGCAAGCAAACAGGTATGAAAGGTCTCTTCCAAAACTGTCTCAGTGTTAATGCTGTGCCCACACCAAGCCTTGCCCAGCAGGCAGTGCCCCTCTCTGACCCTTCAGGCACCCCAGAGAGCAGCAGGGCCTGCCCAAATCCTCCTGCAAGGTCCCAGGCAATGCCAGAGGTGCCCAGGAGCTGCTCTCACTCTGTAGTAACACACAGATAGAAATGGGGACCTGCACCTTTAAAGTTCTGCGGCATTAAATTAGTGATGCAGAGCAGCAATTCTGCCAACATGAATCCTGGAGATACAGACCCAAACCAAGAAAGCTGATTAGTAGTGTGGGAGCTCCTCTCATGCTCCTCCAAAACACAATTAAAAGAGTTTTATTCTGAGTAACAAGAGGGTTAGAAGATCAGAAGAGTTTCCATTTCAAAAGGCAGCAGGATACAAGCTAGCAGGAAGAGGAAAGCAAATTGCCCAGATTTTGTGCTACAAATACATGGGTATTTAAGCTGCTGGGCTTCAATTTCTCACCAAAATTTTATCCCACCATTCCTAAGGCAAATAGGAAGATCAGTACAAAGACAAACCTTTTCAATATTTTGATGGCAATAACCCTGCTTCCACCTGAAGCAAGTACAGGTTCTTTCACCTTGCTTCAACTTTGGCTTCCCCATCGAGTCTTACAAAGAACCAATAAAAATCCCTTTAACTTCCTCCATTCTAAGATATATTATTATTAAAACAGAAAAAAAGGGATTTAAAAATTGTAGAAGAACCTCCAGCAAACTCTCATCCAGCACTGGCTTTAAGGAGCTAAAAATGCAGTCTCCCAAAAATATAGAAATGTTGTCCAGTGTCTGGTAGTCTACAGTTCACCTTGTTCCACGATTCTTTCTGTGTCCCAGTGTGGTTACAGTCAGCTGCCTTCCTGCAGGCTCCATGGAAGTTTGCTTTTAGGAAATCTTCTATCTACATATTTTAACTGAATCAATGTGCAGAATTTCTATAACATGAATGCTGTAGACATGACAAAACTGTGTCAATTTCCTCAGCTAGAGGAGCAGAGCTGTTGGATTTCACAGAAACCAGCCAATACCAAATAATAAAGAAAAAAAAAAAACTTTAACATCAGTGAAAGCAGCGTGGAAGGTGACTTCATCTAAATCTGAATGGTGGACAGATCTTGCATTGTTTGCCTGATTTTGGGTTTCCAGTAGTTACTTGGCTTTCCTCAGATCAGCGTGACCTTTTCTCCAGCTCTCTGAGGACACGGGAAAGGGGCGATCTTTCCTCAATCGCTGCCAAAGCAACAGGCTGCTCACTCATTCCTGCCTTTTCTGCAACCATAAAGGTAGCAGCAGAGAAGTGCTTTACTCCATAGGTTCTCTAGATACACCTAGAGAAATAAAAAACCCTTTTCTGAATAAATCAATTTCCAAATATTTGACGTATTATGGGAACCCAAAGAAAGATTATTTTTATATTAAAAAAAAATAAAATTCTAAGATGAAGCAGATTCCAAATTTGTGGGGAAAAAAGGACAAACTGTGCTGAAATCTTGCATTCAAGCTTCTCTGTTCATTCCCTCTTCTGACCCCACATACCATTGAAAGGCTTTAGGAGCACAACTTGAAGGATGCTCATGAGCTTTTATAGTCAGTAAAAATAGTTTTGTTCATAATTAAGCCTTTTTTGCTTTATGGAAAGCCTTTTTCCTCATAAGGAAAATATAGCCTAGGTAATAGTAATCAGACCCATCCATGAAAAAAAGAGGGACAGGTATTACAATGGCTGTAGAAAATCCTGCATATGTCCAGATTAGGAGCAACAGGACAATTCAGTGTCAGGCACTGCTGAATTTTCTAATCAGATAAAACCTTAAGCAGTAGTTACATCATTGCAATTTGTTCATTTAGTAGCAGGAGGGTGAAACCTGGGATATGTTTGCTCAGAAAAAAAGAGGTTTTATTTTTCCTTTTAATGACACCATTAAAGAATTGTCTTTGTTTCTAAACTCCTCAATCTACATACGCATTCAAAACCACAAATGAGTAATTCTATATACTTACTATACAATATTATATAGAAGGTATCTTATTGCTTTCTATATTGTATATATTTAATGTACATTATTCTATTTCAGAAACTTACATTGAGTAATTTTTATACCACAGCATTATCTGATCCTGTCCTGTTTAGGATTAGCACTGCAAACATTCTAAAAGCCAAGGTGAAGTTGTTAGTGAGAGTATCATGTCCTTACACTTGGTTTATGTTAATAAACAGACACATCAGCGCAGCATTAATCGCTCACCTCACTCTGCACAGAATCACACACTCTTGTTCCTGCAGCCAGAAACAGTTCATTCCCTGGATTTGGATGTCTCAGATCTAAATGCTCGTCTGTTTTTTTGAGAAAACAACAGAATTTTAACTGGACTGCAGAGCTCCATTTTTTGTCTGTACTACGATTAGCCATTGGTGGTAGTGAGACTCCAAGCACTGCATTGCTGTGAGTGCTTCCCAGAGCATTCCCAGCCTGGGGACACAGGGACACGGTGAGCCACGGGCTTCCTGCCCAAGCTTCCACAGAGACTGTCCCCACATCTGCTCCAAGGGCTTGGCTGCTCTCCTGCAGAACCACCTCCCACTCCTGAATCTAGCTTCTAGACCTTTCTGCAATGTGCTTCAGGGCAGTTTTTACTGCTCTGTAAAACCCTGGTTCAAGGAACATCTTGCATTCACAGTGACTGGGGGATGCCAATTCAGAGAAAACCAGCAGTGTCTGCCACAATGGAATCCTGTAGGATGAATACTGCTTGGCCTAAATATTATTTTTATATATATTAAATGTATAATTTTACATGTATTTTTAAATATCACTTCATGTAATTCTTTCTCAAAATACAGAACACATAAATCTATGTGCTGTTCTTTAAAGAACTGGCCTCCTAAAACAAAGTTCCATGTCAGGAACATCTGTGAGCCTGTATCCACACTACAAAACAGTGACATCTTTAGCTGAGGCTGCAATCCCCCATCACTGTGTCCTCTCCCGAGTCTCTCAGCCCACCAAACCCACATATTCTGGTGTTTCCCAGGGCCAGCGAGCCCTGTCACATGCAATGCCAGAGCACAGCTGAGCTCTGGTGTCAGCCTTTGTTCTGATTTCTCGGAATTCCTTGGCCAGAGTGAGATGACCTGGAGTTTTTGTACCTCATTTCACAGAGCCTTCCCCTACCTCCCGTTCTGTGGCCTGCAAAGATTGCTTTTCACACACTTCCTTCCCCAGCCAAGCCCTTGGGGAAGAACAAGAGGCAAAATACAAGAGACAGGCTGGTCGCACTGCGCCCTGACAAGGGTTTGGATGCTGCATTTCTGCTCCCAGTCTAACCAACATTGAAGATCTCTAGAAGTTTCCATTTTTAATAATCCCAAATCAGCTTGTTTTTCAGCCCAGCTAGTTGAGACCCCCTCATCCAGAGGATGTCAGTAGGGCAACGTACTGGTTTTCACCCAGAGAGCAGAGCCTGTGATAAATAACACTCACAGCTCTGCGAGGATGAGTGTCCTCTACAGCTCACAGCCCACAGGCTTCATTATTGCATCGCCCATAATTCAATTCACCCTTCCTAAAAGGTCTCTTGCTGCACCCAACCCCCACCTCTGAAAACACGTCCCACTAATAATTCCCGATTAATGCCGTCAATTACCAACTCTCCCCCAGCCCCTCTCCATCCCGTGATTGGGTTGGAATGGAAGGGAAGCAGCATCTAACCGGGGAGGAATAGAAGTAGGGTAAAATAGCAATAAAAAGTAATTACATAAAAATGCTAAACATATTACATCTGTTAGTTTGCTGAGCCCAGTGGGCTTGACAATTCCAGATTTTTGCCTTTGTCCGTGCTCAGACAGACAAGAATAAGAGAAACCAGGAAAGGATCTTTCAATAAGATTATTAAATCAGTGCATGAAAAATAAGTCGTCATTACATTGCAAAAGGGAGAGAGAAACTCGCTGAAATGTCTTTCTGCAGCTTTGCCTTTGTGATCTGCAAGGTGCTGTGCTCCTGCTTACACTCTGTTGCCCTGGCAACATACTCCTGTAAAATAAAGATTATTAAAGCGCATATGATTATTTGGCCGCACAGTGAATGAGGCAGCCGCTTCTGAAATTCCTTATCAGAGAAATTCAATTTTAGGCCAAATTGTGTTTTCGCTGCCTCTCAGCTTCCCCCTCCCCCCCTGCAATACCAATAAAACCATCATCTCCCCAGCTGTACATGATATTTTGTCACTAACTCTTTCACGCCTTTCCTTTCCCATTCCAGGTTTTATTTTTACTCTGTCAAAGGAGAATGCTCTCCCCAATTTGTAGGGTTTTTATACCTTACAATTTCTTTCTGGCAGCTTCAGCCTTTTCTCCCCTGCAGCAATGAGCAGCCTCCTTGCCCACTGTGTCAGCCGGAAGGGACCTTCCCCTCCAGCCCAGACCGGGGTCAGGGCTACAGCCCAGCCGGAGCCCTGGAAGGTGAGGGACGAGCACAGAGGGGTCACAACACACAGCTACCCTTCACACCTCGTGGAGCCTCATCTGCTCTAGGGCTTTTGTGGCCTCTGCTCGCAGCTCATCTCTGGGGAGCTGCTGCCCGGCCCCCGGAGATCCGGCCAGGAGTTTAAGGTGCCAGTTCCATGGGTCACCGATCTCCCCGGCCCGCTAAGGTGCTCCTTGCGTGACAGGCAGTCTGAGGCTCAGCGGTGTCACCCGGCACGGGCACAGGTCCGGGCAGCGCTGCGGCTGCGCCCCGCGCCCATCGCGGCTGCACCCACACAGGGGAGGCGCTGGGACCGCACAGTCACACGGACACACAGACACACACACAGACACAGACAAACACACACACACAGACACACACACACACGGTGCCGGTGCGGGGTCCCCGGGTGGGGCCGCCGCCGCGCACCAGGGGGCGCT